>JBBPLQ010000038.1:0-101309 GCA_038089855.1 Royoungia palumana | reverse complement strand
TCGGGCGACTTCCCCGCGGGAGCACGCCACTGGCGAATACACTGGCGAGGTGGTGAGTATCATTAAGAGGTGACAAACATCAAAGTGACCTCGAGACAGAATACGTGACTACAGTCTGCTGCATGCGATTCAGTATCGCCTGACTGAGAATCATGATTAAGGATGACCTACTCAGTAAACCGTATGTAGTTGGCTTCTCCAGGCAAATGCAGCATGTCTCCGCATTGAATTGAATCCACTCATCGTCCGGGGATCCCTTGGGAACATGTCGGAACCAACATTGATCTCCCCGTGTACAGTGACCTGGCATTGCATTAGGAGAGTGGATAGAGCGTGCGTTACAGTACCTTTGGCATAGTACTTGCACAACTTCCCCTTATCATACGGAGTTAGCTTCTCGTCTGCGCCATGCAGAAACTTGCAATTGTCTCCGGCAAAGCAGCCCCTGGGGGTAGTATAATAACGACAAATTCCCCGCGACTTGGATGTCACAGGACGATCCATACAAGCATCGATGACGATAAGGATGATGATGATGATGGTCTGGACAATGTCGTGGATGAAGCTTTGAAGGACAAGGCTGACGATTCTGAATTCCCACGGTATTCAACAAGAGTCATGTCGCTCTCGTCGACGTCCACAATCAAAGGCCAGCTCAACGTCGCGCTCGGCTCAAAAGCACCATCCTACTTTAATGCACTGAGTCAGTTTGTATCGGCGCGAATATCGAGGCAGGAATTCGAGGACTCTGTTCGCCATGCCCTCGACGCACCAAACCTGGGTCTGTTCGTCCCCTTGCACCGTTATCACGCTCAGCTCAGTCTTGCCACAGTCCAATTGCACAATTCGTTGATCATCTCTTTGTTTGACTTTACGGTTCACAGAAGACCGCCCACTCCACCCCTAGATGCCCCGAAGCAGCCCCCTCGCAAGCGGCGGAGGATTCTCCCGTATCAAGGGCCTGACGACTTAGATGGCACGCTACGGTCGAGCAGACTAAAACGGTGGACCGTTTCCTTGGGAAGACGCGAGCGAGAGAGGCTACGCAACCTTTCCTTGCAAGATAGTGCACTAGAGCGTCCGCGACCACGCAAAGACACGGACGAGATTGCACGAGACAGAGCTATAGTTCTTCTCCCAGAGCGCGGTGGTGAGTCCGCTACCACGGTACTTTCTCCTTATCAACGCCTTGCACTGCAGACCCAGCTGGCAGTCGTCTGCCGCTTCATCTAGCGTCTGTATCCAGGGCTCCGACCTTACAACACATATCAGACAGGATCAATCTTATATCTGCTCAGCATAATTTAGGTGCCCCGTCTCGCACTGTAGCATCTTTAATGATGCTTGCCTTCGAGGTAGCCCCTGTGTTTCTTGGTTGTCATGTCAGCTGACAGTACGGCAGGCAAAGCTGAAACAGCTCATCACTCATGCCCTCTCACTTACTTCTACTTCCCATGCGATAGCATCTATCAACCCTTCCGTTCCTCGCTCGAACAATCGGGTCCTCACTGCGTCCTCCTTTGATTCGCTGTTCACACTTTCCCCTGCTGTACTTCCAAATCAATCGGCAGCTGCCATGAGGCTGGCAATAGGTGAAAACGACATAATGGATGACGAGGATGTCATCCTTCTCAAAGATCGAGAAGTGCGAGATCAACGGTGGCAAATTCTCGCCCTTTTTGGCGAACGAAGTACGGTGAAGGAAGCTCTCCGGCAGTTGCGATGAAATATCTATCGTCGAACAATATACATGTTTCCGGACGGTCCATGAACGATCATGCCATCGCAAGGGGATGCGTACACTTGAAGTCACCGCGTCATAGAGTTGCATGATCGCCGCAGAATGCGGTTGGGCGATACTCAATCCTGTATGGGCTCGGATGACAATCTACGTTCACAATCCAAGTCTACAAAGCACTTGTACCGGTCTTGGATTCACATTGAATACAGTCACATTGAATACAGTACCAGTTCAGATTCGGGCGAGCTGAGACAGTTCTAGATGTATACAATTATCTTTACAAACATCAAGGAGACATTTCCACATCTTCGTGGCCTCTCTTTCTTTTCTTTGCACGTTGCATGTCAAGATTCTCGAACTTTAACTCCCACTCTTCCCTCAGACTTGCATGTTTCTTCAACCGCCTCTCTTCATTCTCATCTCGTTCATGATCTACGGTTGCTCCATTTCCCCACAAACGATTCACCCATTCATCCACATCTTTGTACTTATTGGCATCCTGAATCTCGCGACCCAAGGACTCGTACGCGATTCGCTGCAAGCCCCGGAGGGTGAGACATTCCATAAAGGAGCGCTCTGATGGTCGAAAGATCTTCGTAATTCGAGGGAAGCGTAATTCATAGTACTAGTTAGGTCAGTCAATAATCCACGCTTTTGAGAAGCGTACACCAACCTTGCTGCTGGGGCCTTTCGTGAAGCCAGCACCACACAGTTCAACTAGGATTGGAGCTTGTAGTAGGACCGCTGGCTCTGGAAGCGTCTGAAGTATCGAGTACGAATACGATAGCTTATCGGGGGGCACCTGTCGATTGCGTATGCTAAGCATCTCTTCAAGGCTCTAATGTGAGTGGGTTCACCGATGGCTCGACTGCGTCTGCTCGTACCCAGAAATTGAATTCTTCTAGTTGACTACGGGATAAACCGTATGAAGCAGTGAAATATACGACGAAGTGGGGTTTAACTGTGGACTGCGCAGGGGGATTTAGTCCGTGGATGTATCGGTAAACGTCACTCACGTCAGTTCTACATTGAGAAGAGTTGCCAAGGACACCAATGTAGAACGTTATCAGGGTTGAGGGAGATACTGGGTCGCTTCTGATATCTATCATTTGACAACCAAATCAGAAGTACCGACCTCGGAGTTCTCTTGCACGTTCCTTCTCCCATGAACCAGCGATTACGACAAGATCGATTGTATCGCCATATCCAGGAACATAGTCCTTCTTCAACTATTTCCACCGAAATGAGGACCAGAAGGTTGCGTGCCTACATGTTGGCGCACCTTGACCCAAGGCAACTCCCAGTCACCGTACCCGCTTTCTCCCGCTTTCAAAACCAAGCCCTCTTGGCTTTCCGTTGTATGCTGCGCCCATATTTCTCGAAGCTTCCTGGCAGCGCTGTCGATATCGTGACCATCGGATACCATGGATCGTTCAGCAATCATGGACTTTCCAGGGATCTCGCGGACAGTGCTTTCAAGCATGGAACGCCGTATCGAATATGGTACATTCAGGAGTGATGCATTCCCAAGAAGAAGGATGTCAAAGAACACGAGTGCAAGGTGGTGAGTTTCTGTAGAGGACGAATGAAGTGAAGGACACGAATCCCTGTATGTGTATGAATGAAACTTCATCGAAAGAAACTTCATGTGCTCACAAAGTGTGTGGATCACTTGGCTCCCCTTTGGATAGGTTGATGGTGGCCCGCGCTCCTTGAGCTGTACTCGTGACGAGACTTCGTATCCGCCAGAATTCTAGTACACGTCTCAACCAGCAATGAAACTGAGTCGGACATTCATACTGACCGTCAATAGCATTCCTCTCATCTGAGTAAGCGACCATCTCGGCATCCACGATGATGTCTTGTTTTCCTACCCCCGCTAATGCTGATTTGATGATTCTACTCCAGACCATGATCCCGGCATATCAAGGCACAAAAACCAAAGTACGCACGAGTGCACGGCGACGCGATCCAACGTCGAGTCTCGTTTGCTCTTGCTGAATATAACCATCTTGATTTCCCCATCCTCGCAAAAGCGAACGTGGATCTGTGCCCGTTCGCCGTCGTATTTCGTCTCGGCCCATATCTGGCCATCGGTGTCAAGCAGTTCGAGAGCGTGCAGGGAACCCCGGCCCTTTGCAGACTTGGGAATATCCACCGGCACGCCCCAGCACGGGTGAGCGGCCGCGAGGATGCCGCCTGCCTCGAAACCCATGGCAACCTCGTCCAACTTTGCACGCGCTTTGTACATCTTGGTCATAGACCCCGAAGGGTCCCATTCCTTCATGAACTGTTCCCTAGTGAGTGTTTGCTTGCTACGCGTATTGTAGTCGAGTAAGACGCGGCTGGTCACTGCTGAAGGGGGTGCATAAAGGAGAGGACGCAGGTCCTTGAGAATAATCTGAGTGAGAAAGGCAGCGTCGATAGCTGGGAGGGAATCATAAAGAGAGCGGAGTATGGAAGACTTGGAGCGTCTGTTGTTGGACATGGCAGCGATTCCCTCATGAAAGGATTTATCAGAGAAAATGGACGTAGACGCTAGTTCGTCCAGTAACAAATCCACTTCTTGAAGACTCTTGGGTCCAATGATGTCCTGCACGGATCCGTCAACATGGTCCCAACACAGTTCGTCTCTTGAAAGGCACCTCTGTTCCAGGTACAGCGTATGTCAACAGTTCCTGGCCAAGGCAGCCAGATCCTGCCTGTCTATTCCAGCCCTGAAGACGTTTTGCATCCCCTGTGAAAACTCTAGACGAATCTAAACATTGTCCGAGATGCTGTGCGAGAAGCGTTTCCTGCAGACCGAACTTTCTCTGGATATCGTCTTCTGGGAAAGTGAGCCGCATCACCGAGGCAGTAGTACCGCGTGGAAGGGGAGAGTAATTTCTTCTCAAAGTTGCTATCCACTTGCTGGCCACAGCACGTGGTGACTGGCTTGAAGACGCATCAGACCTCTGCGCTCGAGACAACGTCGTGCTGGCTGGGATACTAGCTATTTCTCGCAGCAGAGAAACGAAGCTAGATCGGTCTTCTAGTGACCTTTCACGGATGTGAAGGTAGAATTCACTTACAACGAAAACGGTACGGGTTGTTCGATTTCGCCTTGCGGTTCCATGTTTTTCGATGAAGATGGGTTCGTCGAAGAATTGGAAGTCAAGGAAGCCCAGGCGGCAAGGCCCGGCTTTTACATACATTCGAGACACTACCACGGACGGAGCGCAAAGTCGTGTTGATAATGGTAAATAAATGAGAATCGGATTGCGTCAAGCGCGTAGTAGCCGAGTTAACCCAAATGTAATGTCACGATATTCCACATGGGTGCGAATCGTATCAAGAAAAAAATTTTAGTACATGAAAGTTCATAAAGTGAGTCCAAAGTTATCAAGCCAGAGGGGTATATAGTACCAGAAATAATGAGTGAAAGGAAGGGTATAGATAAAAGAAAACATTCGCTGATACAGATATTGCTCACAAGCCGAGGGTGCAAGAAAGAAGAACGCAGTGCGGTTAACTCGGCTTTGCGGTCTGCAAGGGCGAAGAAGGTGAAAGAACTGCATCCGTTGCCGGTCGCGGTGATATCGGAAGGCCCAACATTCGACTCTGTCGGTTGCCCTTTTTGACGGCAATGTTTAGACCACGACTGGCAGCTACATGGGACGCATGCGATCTCGGGTCTGTAGTGGGAAATTCGACCGGGGGAGCGAGGTGTTCTGAGTGGTGTGATGGGTTGCTCAAGCGTGTCTGACTGGACTCTACGGTCCCGTCGTTTTCTGTCGTTTCGTTGCCACTCTCATACTGGATCGAAAGAGCATCGCTCTCTTCAGAAGGCGTCTCTTCCGTCGCCACTATAAAGGAGACCGGTGTGAGTAGTACGGAGCATCGAAAAGCGCAACGACGAACCATGCAATGTTCTCCCCCCCAGCCCAAGAAGCATGTCTGCAGCCGCGTCTGAATACTGTTGACTGTTTCGTCGACCAAGTTCGTCGTCCTCATCTGCGTCGCTCTCCGTTACATCACTGGCGGCATCCACGTTGAATACTCGATTGAATTCCCCGAGCATCAGGCTGAAGACACCAGCAGGTATACCGAGCGTTGGGCTGAAGACGATACCAACGTTACGCATGGTCATCTTGTTGATGGATGAATTTTGTACAATCAAGATTAGATGGGCTGTCAATGCACGAAGTAAGCTGTAATTGGCAATTGGCAGAGACGCGATGAGTTGTGACAGTTCACGGATGCGCTCTTGTGGCTCTACGAAGTCTGTAAGGAGTGTCAACTGTACTTTACAATGAAGAGGGTAAGGGAACGAACCCATTACAGAAAGGAATCTCATGTGCAAGTCGCGAGTTAATATGCTAGCAGGTAGCTCCCGAAGGAAACTTTTTAGCAAACCTGCGATAGCATGTGGATCCCAGTATTCATCCGATGCCAGCAGGTCCACGTCACCCTCTCAGCACACCATTAGTGTACTGTACCCTACGATGAGGTGGAACATACCAGTATTGAATCTGTCCTTCAGACCCTTGATCACAGCAGAGCTCCCACTTAAACGATAGATACCCTCCTCCTGATCGGCTTTTTTTGCTTCGAGGTACTGTATACAACGGAAGATAACCGCAGGTAGGCGAGCGATCTCGGCAACATCGAGAGACTCGTCGAGAGGTACTCCAAACACGGCTCGAGGAGTAGACATCGGGACCTTGTCGGCGGGTCTTCCAAAGTTCCAAAACGATCTTGATTTGGCCTTTTCTCGTCTGTCGCTCGACGAAATCCCCTCAGTAGGTGTGTCCTTGCTGCCAAACTTGTAGCCTGCAGGAATTGGTGCGCCATTTAGAGGGCCTGAAATTTTTACTTTCCCACTTTGTTCGCCGCCTCGTGAAGGGAGCGCGCCAAAATCAGGTGAACAGGCACGATCAGAAAATGTGGCTGTTGTAGGGGAACCAGACACTGCAGCCAAGCTACGGTGGTAAGACTTCCTATCCCGTCGGACCTCTCGGGAACGACGAGATTCAGGTGCACCTTGCTCTTGTTTGGGATTCATCCCTCTTCTGTCGATATCCGTGTAGTGACCCAGCTCCGAGCTCGACCTGATCGCCACCAAGTTCTGGCTCGCAACTTCAAGTGGTGAACTTGTAGGCAGAGAGCTCGACAACGGGGGATCTGCACGTTCAGCAAACTTTTTTGCATGCTCCTCATGAATGGGCTGATCGCGATCTGTATTGGCAGTATGCACAGATTTCGTTGGACTTGAGGAGTGTGATTCATCGAACGAGGTACAAGCTGAGAACGGTGCCGACTGGAAGGATCTTGAGTTATTTGCGTCCTGCATAAGTGGAGGCGTAGGGGTAATCGCCTTCATTCCACGTTTCCCATTTGGTGTGGTGACGGTATCTTGATTTGAGCCCCCGCTGGAACGTGGCTGACCTGATCCAAGGCTTTGCGTTTGTGGAGCATTGACCGCGATGGGGCTTGGACCAATCGAGACTGGAGTGAGCGAGTCCTCATTGAAGGTACCCGTCACGTAGCGAACGAGGATATCCACCCAACTATCCCGCTCGGAGTCACTTTCGGCACAAAGGACATGTCGTGGATTAGAGCCACCAGGCCCTTTCTTTGCTTCAATGACGAGAAATGCGTGCCGGTAATTTTTCTCGTCATCGTTGTCCGCTGTCCGTTGTTGGCGTCCTATTTGCGCATTCGTTATGGCGATGGAACCGAGGTGAGTTCCACCCCGCTGCTCCCACTATTAGATCTGATAGTCGCGCTCATATTGCAAATCCTTACACTTTCGTAGTATTCGAGGACAGGTCCTTGCAAGACGAAGTAACGTGTCTTCCATCCGCCGAAGTTTTTACCTCGCTTGGTAAGATAGCCTTCTTTATGTCCAACTTGCATTACCGGCCTTTTCGCATCACGGACGACGTCCGATGTCAGGAAAGCGATTATTTCATCTTTGTTCTTGACAGGAAGATTGATTAGCGACTGCAAGTAGGCCTCCAGAGCGACCTAACAGAGGAATGCTCAAGCTCGAAACAAGATTAGATACGTGAGCCTGCTTACTTTACGCTGATCGGATTTGGCAGGTGCATGATCCCTCCACAGTTTACCTTCGGGGAGGGCCGCAATCTTCTTCGAAACACTCTTCCCGACGACAACCCTTAGTCGATGGTCCATTCCTAGTACGTCGGAGTATAACTTCTCTACTTTCCATGGGTCTTTGCCTTTCCCAGGATCAACCTCAATCTCAAACGACAACACTTCCTTTCCTCGATCGTTTGGCCTAATAGACGAATGCGAAACGGTAACACGAGTGCTCTTGAGATCTTCTGCTAGAAGAGGGAGAGCACGGAAGGTGGGATTGGCACTATCACCCGAAATACTGTGCATAGATTTTGATGACGAAAGATAGGATTGGGGGAGGGGAGAGTCTGGCTGCGGCGTTGAGGGTGTAGATTCCGAAGATGACTGTGACTGTGATAACGTGGAAATGTCGGATTGGGATTGCCAGCGTGTCTGAGATCTCACGGCCGATTCTGCAGCCGGAGGCAAGTGAGGATCCTGGTTTAGCCCGGGTTGGGTGTAGCTCGGTCGGTGACCAAACGAAGGTGGCATAGGGAATTCATCTGTATCGGCAGGCTGGTCACGTTCTTGGGCGACCAACAAGGGCTGGTATTGCTCCTCGATTTCCGTCTGATCTTCTTCGTCCATATCGAGAAATTCGGCCTCATCTCCGTCTTGTGGGCCTGTGTAGGCTGTCTTTCTGAGAGGATTCTTACTTGAAACAGTACGCTGGCCTCCTCGCACATGGGTTGATTCGGAGGTAGAGGCGGTCGCAGTCGATCCAGAACTTTGCTGCGGACCTTCATTCATGTTCGCGATATACCGCTTCGCCTCGTCTGGAAGGGACACGTTTGAGTCTCTCTTCAAGGGCTTGTGATTTTCAGGAATTGGGCTGAGTAAGTTTAAATTGAGGGTAGATGGGGAATGTGGGGTGAGGGGTGGCAGGTCGACAGAGGTCGAGGTCAAATGGGATGGAGGACCTTGTGTCTGTGGTTGAACAACAGTGCCATGGGTATGTTGAACCATAGAGGGCCGCGTGTGAGATGGGAGTGTTGAGGATGACAGTGAATGATTCGATGCTATGCTAGAGCTTTCCTGGGGGAGAGACGCAGACCTAGGGGGTGCAATGGCAGACAATGCGTTAGATGAACCATTGGAATGGGCGATCTGGGCGTCGCGGTTGATTGAGTCTTGTGAATGGGGAGTGGCAGGACGATCGTCGTTGCGATTACCTAGGGGGGTTTTAGCAAAGCCAGATCATAAGCAAACCGAGGGCAAGGAAGGGAGGATTCAAACCTGAGGCATCGGGAATATTTCGGACTGGCGGCTCGCGGGGATCGATGGAGCCGTTTTCTAAAGTGCTGGATAGGGTAGCGTTGGATGCAGATGGTCTGAGGGGCTTGGAACGGTCCTTCTTGGAGAGCTCGACGCTGATCCCAGCAGCCTGCAGACGGGTTTTATAAGCATCACGTTCGGCGCGCATGCGTTCAAGCTCCTTGAGGACTTGATTGTAACCACTGCGCTGTTTCTCGATCAACTTCCAGAGCTGAGTGTTCTGAGCGGAGAATATGTTTCGCTCAGAGAGTGCCTGGTCGAGGGCAGCGAGAGGAGGATTTGGAGCACTTGAATGTTGGGAGAGGATGGCATCAAGGGAGATTGGATGGGTAGTTGGATTAGAGACAGACGAGGGTGGCAGGGTTGATGAGGAGGCCGGTAGACGTGAAGTCGAGGTGGACGAAGAATGGCGGTCACGAACGTGGGCAGCGTCGAAGGATGAACTTGGAGAGGTGCTCATGGTCGCTATAGGGAACGAGGGGCAACGTTGCGATATCTATGCCAGCCAAGGCGGTATTCGATGACTTGACTGGACGAGCGCGACGAGCAGACGATGCGTTCGTGATTGAGAAGGTCGTGGCAGATCGTAGGAGGACGAGCCTCCAGCTCAGCTCGCTCGCTCCCTGATTCGATTGGGGTAGTGGAGTAAGCAGGCGTGGTAACACTCAAATTCGGCTAGACGACTCGAAGCCCGCCCGCATCTCGTTTCTGGGTCTTGGCAGACTCCTTGCCTTTCCTTTGAACCCCGCCATGTTCTCGTTTACGCCCTTCGCGAGACACTCCGCGTCTGTCACTTTGGCAGCCAACGTTGCTAGGGTCCGGACCCTCCGACGTGACCGCGTTCGCTGCATTTCTCGCTCTCCAGCAGTCGGCCTCCCTGTGAACAATCTCACTCTGAACAAGACCAAGGAGTCGGATTTGCCAGTCGAGAGCGACTCTGTCAAGCCAGGACATGCTGTCATCTCTACATTCGACCTGTTCAGCATCGGGGGTGAGCACGTTCGGCGTTGTCTGTTCGACCACGTGAACTTTCTCGTCTCCAAGTCGGCCCAAGCAGCTCACACACGGTCGGTCCGATGCGCGCCGGGAAAATATTCATCGCGGATCTCCGGGAGCTGCGTCTGCTCGACCAGGCATGTGAAAATCCGATTCGTCCAGTTCGCTCCTCGACACGTCTTTCTACTAGGTCAGGTCTGTCAAAATAGCTCTGTGAGTCGGACATGCATACTTGCCTGCTTGGCCTGACTCGACTCTCAGTTATGGGTCGCTCGCGGCAACCGGTCAGTCTCATTCCGTGTTGCGTCCGTCTCCGCCTCACGTTCTTACACTTTTCCCTCCCAGGCAAAGGGTATGCTGCCCATCATCTATCTTGTACGCTCAGATTTAATTCTATCCTAGTCACCATACGCCACAGGCAATCCTTCTCGGCCTCGAAGGATCCGATCCTGAAACCATTGATTGTGGCACTATTCCTTCCCGTTATGAGGCTATTCTGTCCAACAAAAGTCTACATCTCGGTGGAAAACGGCGTATCCACTTCGACATCCACCGAGATATGTTGTGGCGATGGGATCAGGTTCTCAAAACACACCCCAACGGTATGCGTTTCTCCTGTTTTGACGAACAGGGGAATCTCTTGGCCACGAATGAATATTTCAGGTAGAGGTTCATGTCATCTCCCCGCGGGTGATTCATATCGACCACTTACAGTGTCGGTGGTGGTTTCGTCGTTAACGAGAAGACAAAGGGTTCGCATCATCCATCGCTTGTCCATTTGCATTGTTCCCTGACTCTTCAGCAGTCGATGAAAACTTGTTTTACAAGGGTGTCGACAAGAGTGCCGTGCATGGTGCTCGTTTACATCAGACTCATAGTGTCGAGGACGGCGATGTCATTCCTGCTCCCGAAGCCAATGATCCTGGCCATCCACCTTATCCTTTTGACTCGGGAAATAGTCTTCTCGCATTGACGAAAAAGTACAACGTGGGTTCCATAACTCAGTCTCCGAAAACCATCAATCTAATCCTTGCACTAGCTAACCATTGCGCAAATTGTTCATGACAACGAACGTTATTTCGGTCTTTCCGACCAGGAGATACATGACAAGGTATACCAGACGTTTATATCATTCAGTGTTCAGTCAAACATATATATCTCTTTTCGACAGCTGATGCGCATTTGGGGCGTAATGGACAATTGCATTCGTGCCGGAGTGACAGCCACCGAGAAAGCGTTGCCTGGAAGGTTGCGATTACAAAGGCGCGCCCCGATACTTTACAGGCGCCTCATGCGAGGGTAAGTTGATCTCCCCGTGCTAAATTCACTCGTGCGGAACCTTCACGACCCATAGATTTTACCCCGGAATAGGGATACCAACAGTACAACTTATTGGCCCTGGCTCATCCCCAACCTCTCTCGATGCAATCGATGCACCCGAAGCCGCGGGAACCCCCATGTCTTCCGAACAGGAACATCAAGCTCCCTCCACATCTCAAAATATGCACACTCATGCACCACGTGTAACTGGATCCTTCGATCATCCAGTCCTCCCCATGCCTCCTGTCGGTCAACGTCCGCATTTCGATAGTGGTGCCACTGACCTCTTTAAAGCGCAAGACAATGATACCGGCTGTCGATTTTCTTTCCTGTTATGCCATTGCAGTCAATGAAGTAAACGCTTCTGGTGGGCGCATTGTCACCTCCCCCACCAACGGCGCAGCTGGCGTTATTCCTGCCGTGCTGAAATATGTTATTGAATTTGTCAGTGACGACCCGCAGAAGTCTGTCAAGACATTCCTTTTGACTGCTGCAGTCCGTTCATTACTGCTTTTGTGACAAGTGTGACTAATAGACCAATATTTCCAGGCCGTTGGTATGTTATTCAAGCGTGGAAGTACCATCTCCGCTGCTGAGGGTGGCTGTCAGGCTGAAGTCGGAGGTCTATCATCCACTGAAATGATTCACTTTGGTTCTAACATCTACCACCGTAGTGGCATGCTCTATGGCTAGCGCGGGTTTCGCTGCATGCATGGGCGCTTCTCCAGAGACGGTTTTGCAAGTAGGTTATAGATTTTGTGAACATATGACAGATGGCTCACATCTCGGCAGGCTGCAGAGATCGGTATTGGTATGACATACTTATAACACGCATGCAATAGGGGCATTCTAACTAACTCACAGAGCATAACCTCGGCTTGACCTGTGATCCTATCGATGGCCTTGTGCAGGTTCCTTGCATTGTACGCACTTGATTTTACACTCGTTAGATTCTGATGCATTGTGGTCTAGGAACGCAACAGTCTGGGAGGTTTGGACAGTTGATTGTAACTTTTTAGTGAGCTAATTTGTTGTACTTCGCGCAGCTGTAAAAGCGGTTACTGCCGCACAGCTCTCCGTGGCCAGCCATGGCATATATCGAGTCACACTTGACGAAGCAATTGAGGCAATGCGTCTAACAGCCGCCGACATGAGTATCAAGTACAAAGAAACGAGTCTTTCAGTGCGTTTACTGTGTACTTTTACTTCAGCTGCTAATTTGGGGTCTTTGACATAGGGTCTCGCTGTGAGTACACGTACTTTGCCTGCGAGTGATCGGATTCTGACGACCCTATTTAGACAACAGTCAAGATTCCCCTTACCGTTCCCGCATGTTAATGTAAATTTCTGCACTGGTCGACTATGACTACTTTTTTTTTACGGTCGTCCGAGTCATCGCAATTTCTCTTTCTTTGGTTCATAGACGGACCAGTACTTAGACTGGATAGTACTAGGAATCACGACAGTACCCTCGGGACGGAACCCGGTACATTGACACTAGGACATTTGAACAGTGACACATTTGCATTAATAAGTATTAGCGGTCATGTGGCAGTGACTCGGAAATCCATGATGTTACATACTACCACCTGAAAGTCGACTACTTTCCGACTATGGAATCACAAGTACCGCCGTCCCAGCTACCAGCGTCATCTTCCAAATACCATCACCCCTATTTTACTGTGCCCGAAGTCGAATATCTTTCCGAGAAACAACGCGGTAAGCTATCAGCCACCCAGGAAGAGAAAGTAAGACAGCAAGCATGTGGTTTCTTAGAGGCCGTAGGTGCCAAGATTGGCTTGTGAGTACTTCTCAACTCTTGGCTTGCACGTCTCTCAATCATGATTTCAGCCCTAGAAGAACAATTGCGACTGCGCAAAATTTATATCACCGCTTCCATCTATTCTTTCCTCGGAAAGATTTCAGTTACTATGTGCGTGTACTCCTGGTTTATGATGTCTTGATTTTGATTTCGGGACAGGACGCGACTCTCGCTGCACTATATGTGTCAACAAAGATGCACGACACTTTGAAAAAGCCTCGAGAGATCCTCATGTTTTCCTATGCTGTTCGATTCCCAGAGTTGGCAGCAAAATCGAAGACGTTAGGCGGTGAAGTCGACATGGACCCTATGGTAAGTCTTGCCTTTTCCCGTCAAGGGGTCTCATTTAGGTCACTCAGACAGTCGAACATGATCGTCAACGGCTCCTGGCCGTAGAACGTTTGATACTGGAAACAATTTGCTTCAACTTCACATCGAAGATGCCTTTTCCCTATGTTTTCAAGCTGGGTCGAAAACTAGGAGGTAACCGCTTCACTCTGTTTGCTCCTTTAATGATGCCCACTTTCACTGTTAGCATCCAAGACGCTGATCAAATTTGCGTGGCGTCTCACAATCGACTGGTATGTGTCGACTTTCCATTTCGGTTGGTTCCACGATTCCAATATCCTCCATGCAGCCACCGTACTCTAGTTCCTATCATGTATCCACCCCACATGGTGGCCTTGGGCTGCTTGTACACTGCTGCCCTATTATTAACATTGGAGTCCCCTCCGCCATCCAATCCAATCGACGATTCTGCTCGACAAATAGTTAGTCTTCTAAAAGAGAAAGCTGATTGGGAACAAACATACATGGTGGAGGCGGAAGATCTACAAGGTCAGTGGTCAATTTGTTGATGTTCGACGACATGTGACTCACGAATTTTAAAAAATGCGATAGAAATTGCACATCTCATCATCGACCTTCTCATCCAGGCCGCGCAAAACACGTCTGCTAATACGTCACCTAGAACCCCGTCTTCACCGTCCCCACACCCATCTCCACGAAACCAGCAGTACTCGTCCACTCCGCAACCGCTGTCGGTTCCTTATAAAGCCGATCAATTGATTCACCTCAAAATTGCCATGCGGCAGAACGAGCATCCACCTCGACCGTATAAACCGCTTGCAGGATCCGATCCGAGCGCATTATATAGCGGAGAAGATGTTGCTCTACTCGGAAAGAATGAGGGTACTGTGCGATTTTTATTCGGGCCTCCCAGCATTGTGGGTCAAGAAGTATGATTTGATTTTCACGTAGTTGTTTTAATACGCGGGAAAGATGCATTTTTTGAAGACCGGTAACTGATCTTTAGTCAAATGCAAATTCCACGAGAGTGCTCCAAATAATTTTCGCCGTGTCGCGGGTGAGATCCGTCGGTGCCTTTGAGGAACGTGTGTTTGCCTCGTTCATCCCACCATGTCTACGTTGCAGGATGATGTCAATGGAGTGGAGCCGTCCACTTCTACTCTATCCGAACCTTTTCAGGAAGAACAAACTATGTTGATACTGGTCGGACTGATTGCGTCAGGAAAGGTAGAACGCCAAACCGTTCGCATCGCACGAACGAGTTATTGACCATGAAACGCTATGTTCTACCAGTCTACTTTCGCACAGGCTCTTGAGAGCCATTTCCCCAGGTTTCGCCGTTGTAACCAGGACGACCTGGGCACTAGACAGCATGTGGAGGAACTTGCCTACCAAACGCTTCAAGAAGGCCGCTCGCCATGCATCGACCGGACGAATTTCAATGAGACGTAAGTGGGCTGCTCACGCGCGTGACAAATTCACGCAGACTATGTGCTGATCTGAATATCCAAAAGACAACGGTCCTACTGGACCGCGATCGCCCGCGCATTCCCTGGAACTTCCATCAGCATTATTGTATTTGATATCCCCTATCATGTGAGAGTTGCATTCTCGGTCGAGTGCTGAATACTGACTACGTTGCCCTTTTGGCAGGTGTGCGCTTCTCGCCTCAAAGGCCGTAAGTCCCCAAATAAATTTTATTACAGCCGACTTTCGGATCGCTAATCCTTTTTGCCTACCACCTGGGCGTTATCACATGCTCTAGGAGCTTGGCACCCCACCGTCAGGGATGCTCAGCATGGCATGGCTATTCTGCAGAAGTTCGCCTCGGACTTTTCGATGCCATCGCCAGAGGAAGGGTATGATTACATCATTTATCTGCGGCCGGAAGACCATCCGCGTCCAGAGTATACGCGAGAGGATGTGTTATCGATCTTGCAACGTTTGAAGGTATCCACTCGGGATGCCGCGAATAGCGTCATTCAGCGAAGCATTCAGCAACCCTACTCTGGACGCAGCGAGGGATACTTCCGGGCCGGTCATACACGTGGCTCTCGCGGAGGTGGCCGTGGCTATCGGGGTTTTTCGCCCGCACGAGGGTCATTGTATAATCCTTCTTGGTCCACAGGCAGGGTTAGAGGCATCCATAGTTCCAACTGGAGGCGTTCAGGCCCTGGCCAAATCACTAATTTGGAAGGAGAAGAGGGGCCAGATCGGCGGCAAGCAGAAGCAGCAACGGCAAGTGTGCCCCCAATGGAAAGCTCAAAGACGAGGGGCTCGGCAGAGGCACGCCATAATAGTTCCTAAATCGGATCGACTGATCTCTGATGCTCGTCACGTACAACTCGTCCGTCGGAAAAATACTTATTGTCTGTCCAATATTAGTGTGTAAGAGAATAACGCATCGGTAAACATGCTAGGAGATTGAAGGGATCAGATTTTCCGGGTCATCGCACTACACCCCGGCGTAACATCACATGAACACGTCCGTTACTGCACAAATCAATCTATTTATCATCTTAATCCACCTACTGCAAGCGTGCATGACAATGACAAATGGTGCACTCATCCTCTGGCAATAACGAGGCTAAAGCTCACGAGGTACCATATTTGGTGTGAACTGTCAGGAGTCGGACTTTTTAGACTTGCCTTCTGCCTCAGCGGCTTGCATTTGTTTTCCTAGAATCTTCGCGCTGACCTGGGAAATGAGCAATCGCGATCAGCGTGTCAAATTGAATCCTGACAGATGGTACAGACATTCCGGATATGCATCGCGGCGCGGTCGACGCCGTTTTCCTTGGAACGTTTGTAATATTCCAGGGCCTCCTCGAGTTGGCCAGCTGGACATGTCGGGTGAGATAAATTTGAACACAATAAGGGTCGTTTCTATCACGCACTGGCTTCTAGAACTGCGGCGAGATTGAAAGCAATTTCAGGGTCTTCCGGTGAGAGTTTGGCCGCTACGCTGGAAAACAATAGTCAGTGGTCGTATATGGTAGTCATGGTGGGTTACGTGCTGTAAATGATGGAGCGCTAGGTCAGGTCGTGAGACAGGCGATATTATGTATGCGCTGGCGAGGTCTTTCGGGATATTCATGTCAGGAGCGGAACCAGCCGGAGAAAGGACACGTACTTGTGTGTGCGTCTGCGCTCGTGGGCTGTAGCGCGATTGATTCCTTCCAGGCTGCAATTGCGTCATCAAATTCCTCTGGATGAAATAAGTTGGCATGTGTTTTGGAAATAGGAAAATATTGGCGTACTCAGATGATAGTGTGTGACCCCGAGGTTGAAGAGAGAACTGGCGTTACGTTTGATCTCGACGCTGCGCTTGTAAAGCTCCTTGGCGGCCTGGACGTCGCCTTCCTCGAGCTTCTGAGTACCCTGCTCGAGACACTGCATGGCTTCGACCTCTGCAGGGTCGGTGGAGGTTGAATGCGGCGTGGTGGAGGTGGCCCATCCTTGGACGACGACAATTGTGTATCCTGACCAAGCGGAGACGATGACATGCAAAACTCACGTCTCGGGATAGCGCTGGCACGCGGCGAGACGCGACGGGGTGGCCTGGCAGATGAATATGAGGGGACCGCTCGGCTGGACAGAGCCCGACGCGCGGCTGTCGGCAGCTGCGATGCTGAGGGCGTTGCAAACACACGCGCCGCCCGAACCGATGTAAAAGATAGCATCATTCGTGCCAACTGTCTCCGTGCCAGGCTTGACATTACATAGCAAGCATTTCCCACGCATGCCGGTCTCGCGGTCTGCCAAAATTTCAGTGCTCACTGTTCTCACCTGCGACCAAGCCTTCTTCGTTCATCACCACCACCACCGTCTCAATGGATTCTCAAACGTCGCCGTCACGATCTCAAGATTCTTCGGCTCCTCAGTTTTCCCATGACGGTACCATCTCGGTCGATAATCCAGTCACCGCAAATGACCTCCTTTCGGGTGCTTATGACCCCACTCGACTGCACCCCCTTGCCCAGCTCGGGGATCAATTAGACTATCTCGTACTAGATGACGACAAAGTCAGCGACCTGCCAGGAGCCGGGACGGCCATACCTTCTCGGGGTTGGAGTGATGATTTGTGCTACGGAACAGGCACTATGTACCTCGGCGGTAAGCATCCCTCTCTATCGGCTCATTGACACGCGTCTTGCACGCGTTTTGTACGTTTGACTCGTGTACTTTCTCCACGACTCCCTCTTCTCACCTTATCTTAATGTTCGCCACATCGCCAACTTGGGCCATTCTTATTGTTTTCGACCTGTCACATGCTCATACATGTTTCCGCAAGGCCTCGCGGTAGGTGGTGTCTGGGGTGTGAATGAGGGCGCACGACGGCCCCTGGCCGTGTCGAACGCACGCCTTCGGATCAACAGCATCCTTAACTCTGTCACGAGAAGGGGTACGTTCATAGGTAACTCGGCTGGCGTACTTGGTGCGTTGATGTTTCCCGTCGGCAATGTAATGCAGCCGATGCTGACTGATGCTGATCTGAAGCGCTTGTCTACAACGGGATCAACTCTTCGATAGACTCGTATCGCGGAAAACACGATACGCCAGGCAGCATGGCAGCAGGCGCACTGACGGGCGCGCTGTACAAGTCCACAGGTATGCACGGGTCCTACCGCACCTTACGTCTTGCTCATAAGCGTTTCACTGATTCACCAGCTGGTGTCAAACCCGCCTTGGCCGCTGCCACTCTGATTTCAGGGCTGGCCGGTATATGGAGCTACGTTAAGAAGAGCGTATGATTGACTCCCTGTAATATGATATATCACTATAATATTCTCGTAGGCTTCTCGAAACCATTGCCTAAGGCCCTGGTGGACCGATAAGCGCCCCAATAGGATCGCGAGTCATCATTTCAGATGTATGACAATATTCAAACGAGTTCTCGTATATTGCCTGAATTGACCTATCCATATCGGTCTTGGGTAGATCTGTCAAACTGTTTGGCTACTACAGAGGTTCTGACACCCCTTGAGTCTTCCTTTGACCCCGAGCTCCGCTCCCTGGAAATGAGTGGGTATATGATCATGATCTGTACACACGAGTGCATAAATGCCAAGTTCTTACCCAATGCTATTATAACTTCCTCCCGCAGGCCGCGCATAACGCCATTTCTTTGTCTCCTTCGAGGCCGCTTTCCTTTTCGTCGCCTATGCCAGTTTCTTCCACCGACTGTGTCATTTCGTCAAGTTATTCTACATGGGACAAGGCTATCTCTCAGAATGGTTTAGTATCTTCTCATGACTGCGCAATGTTTTCTACTCATAGCCATCACCGGCACGACGAATACTCGTCCCGTAGTAGCGAGGGAGAGCACTCAGTATGTATCCTCAACCACTGCGTACTACTGAAGTGGCACTGACGTCCTAAATTCCACGCTACCCCCAGCATGCACGACAATTACGTCCGATCACGCCCATCACACCCATTGAGTATATACCATCGTAAGACCACCGTCTTTGTGGTGAGTATCCAGCTGAAGAACTGTGTGTTGTACGCAGGAAGCAGAGAAAATCCCTTCACGATACCTCACGCGAGAGTTCCTGTGCCTCTCCCCAGTCGATCACCAGTAGCGAGAACTCCCGAACACAATCGCCGCCATCCGCATGGAGTCTACCAACGCAATCAGACCCATCTGCCCCTGGCCAGAGTGGTGTTTGGACGCAGGAGTCGACTACCGACCGATCCAGTTCCCTCCAAAATCAATTCCAACTGAGCCAAACACGGGTTGGCTATACCTCGTTTCTCCACGATAGTCAAACCAGGTATCTCAGCCACCACTGTGACGGAACGTTCCGATAACTTACGACTTGACGCAAGATCTTACCATCTTGATGTTGTGCAACACCCTCAAAGAACGGCGGAATTTGGGTCCGCTACTTTGTCCCGGCTGCCACTTTCGCCTCCAATCGTCGTACAGCTCATTGTACGCGACCGGTTTGGGAACGTTATTATCCCGTAAGTGTTGGTCACCTGCCAGGGTAGCAGAGATTCTGGAGATATATGAATGTTTTTTTTTCTGGCAGCGAAATGGAGCTACCCTTCCTAGTCGCGCATCTGTCGTTATTTTCTGACGATGGAACGCGATCATTGGATATGGGGACCGCGCCCAACGGCGAGACACCTCCGCGACGGTTGCTATATGGAAACCTCGTGTCTTCTCCCCAGAAACTACGCGACCTGCATGGCCGCCTAGGGCTCTATTTTCTGTTCTCTGATGTGAGTATCCGGTGGCGCGGACGTTTTCAGTTGGGCATCTCGTTGTTGCGGATATCACAGTGAGTACATATAGGAACGTGCGACAGGCTCGCGAGCTGAACGGCGGCTGTCGATGGTAGGACGGATGCGTCTGGGGTCATGAGCATTGCGGCCCAAGGCACAGTGCTAGCGCAAGCACGGACACGACCGTTTGATGTTCTTACCCATGAAAATTACGTTGCGCCGGGTAAGGATCATCAAACCGAATTGAGGCTAGTTCGTTACTGATCGAGCCGGTCTGGCGTTCAAGCAGCCACGACACGTTTGACGCAGAACTTCTTGCGGCAAGGCGCACGGATTTATGCGTTTACATCCAGCAGTCCTTAGACGACCCTCAGAATCTGTTCTCGTTTCTTTCAGGCCCTGAAAACTATTTGATGCGATGTCGTACATCACTATTACACCTTTCGATCTTCTACAGTAGCTATTTACCGTTGACTCTGGAAACAGCGCGCCATGCCCAACATGGAACACTTGGACGTATTGATCGCAGACGTGTTGCGGGGGGCGTCGTGGAAAGCGTGGATGAGACTGGTTGCGAGGATATGAGACGTCATGGGTGACCTGACATGCCTGGGAATCGGACGGGTGACAAGTGGGTGAATACCGGAACAGGCACGGAGCGAATAGCCTCAGCACAGGTCACACAGCATGCGGACGCCTGGCTCAGTGCGCGGAAGCGACGAATGAGCAGCAGGCCTAACACGTTGCCACCTCGAGGCGGTGGTGCCCTCAGGCTCCCCTTTTCCGCAGCGAGCTCAGCACGACTGCGCGGTCGTACGTCCGATCGTGGGAAGTGCGGTTCTCGTGACATTTTAGGGCCGATTGCAGCGCGACGACGGGCATCCTTCTCTTGATCACCACCAGCACCAGCGCCATGGCCAACAAAGAATACTACGGCGGGCAACAACAACAGTACTACCCCCCTCCAGGTTCGTGTTTGCTTTCTCACCGTCCTCGACATATCCCTCACCTTTCCCAGGCCCACCTCAGGGGGGATACTACCCACAACAACCACCACAGTCCTACCCGGGGCCGGGCTACGGCCAGCCTCAGTACGGGGGACCAGGATACCAACCCCAGCCGCCCCCGCAGACCGTCTACGTGTGCGCAGCAACCTTGTCAGAATGTTTCGTCCGACTGACGCCCGTGTAGACAACAACCCGCGCAGAACCGTGGCGGTGGTGGTGAGGGCTGTCTCGCCTGTCTAGCAGGAGCATGTCTCTGCTGCTGCATGGAGGGTTCGTGTGCCGCTTTGATTTCGAATCGTGCTGGCTGACGACAGACCACAGAGGCGCTCTGTGATTGTCTATTCTAAGGACTCTGTTTATTTTGTCGTACGTACTGAGATGCGAATGCACGACCGTGATGTACGAGATGGATCGCATGTTGAGTACTGTGGACGACATGTAAATTATCTAGTGAAATCGGATAATTCTGTTTGGCCTCCGGTTCGCTCCGTCGCCTCATTTCTCGCTTGTCACGCCGTCACTTCTTTGTCCGTTCCCTCAAAAATGTTGTCGAGGCTGCCTCAGGCCGTTCTCAAGTGTCAGAACGTTCTCCGTGCATCCCGCCCCACGTTCAGCTCGTTCAGGCCCAATGGCGCGTCGGTGCGTTCGTCTTTTCACCGCGTTCTTTACCCGCACAAACCTTGTCTTGCGGCAGGCCCGCTTTGCATCGTCCTCTGCGAGCACACAGGTCGGCGCAATGGTCTGCATTCATCCGCCCACTGACGTTTTACTTTTCACTTCAGTCCCTACTGAGCTCGCGCGCGTCGCTCATCTCCGTCTCGCTCTTCTCTGCCGGTTCGATAGCATGGTATACCCATTTGTACGGTACCCTCCCCTTCATCGGCGAGGTTCACGCAAACTCGCTCGCCGACGACGGTCTCCACCCTACCGCGTATCCCTGGCCACACAAGGGCTGGTTCGACACGTTCGACCATGCCAGGTACGTTATGTCCGCACTGTTGTCCACGGGACCCGTTTTCGACACGCCAATCCCAGCATCCGCCGTGGCTTCCAGGTCTATCGCGAGGTGTGTGCCGCTTGCCATTCCCTTGACCGCATCGCCTGGCGCAACCTGGTCGGTGTCTCCCATACCGCCGACGACGCAAGAGCGTTGGCAGAGGACATTGAATACACCGATGGTCCCGACGATAACGGAGAGATGTTCCAACGCCCCGGGAAGCTTTCTGACTACTTGCCCGCCCCATATCCCAACGAGGAGGCCGCCCGTGCCGGTAATAATGGTGCACTTCCCCCCGACCTCAGTTTGATTATCAAGGCCCGACATGGTGGTGCGGTATGTTGTCGCGCTATGACGTGATTTTGGCGCATGCTTGAGTTCCTTTATAGGACTATGTCTTCTCTCTCTTGACTGGTTACATGGATCCTCCTGCCGGTGTTGAGATCCGCGAGGGCATGAATTATAACCCTTACTTCCCTGGAGGTGCCATCTCGATGGCTCGACTATTGTTTGACGGTCTCGTAGAGTATGATGATGGTTGGTGGTCATGTGACGGTCCAAGTTCGCTAGGCTAATACTGGTGTTCGCAGGTACTCCTGCCACCACGTCGCAGATGGCCAAGGACGTTGTCACGTTCCTTAACTGGGCTGCAGAACCCGAGCATGACGAGCGCAAGCGTCTTGGTCTGAAAGCTGTTATCTTGTTCTCGACCTTGTTTGCTATCAGCATTTACGTTAAGCGCTTCAAGTGGGGTGTCATAAAGAACCGGAAGATTTGTGAGTGTCTGGTATTCCCATAGATTGCAATGTTGACGTAGGATCGCGTTGCAGTGTACAACCCACCAGTAGACAAGGCGCACTAGAGAAGCATGACGGGAAGGAAGTTCCCTTAGATGTCACGGACATAGTGTCGCAGCTACTAATGAGATTCATATTGTGGTGGAGGCGTGCGTGTGGAGTGTAGTCGTGGGAACGTGTCAAAAGTTAGACATTTATTTACATACAAGATCTCTCCCACTCTCTTGCCAGCCAATTCGCCTCGACTGCGTGCTCTTCCCAAGCACTGATTATCCATCACCATGTCCTCAGATTCATGGCCACCCCAGCTAAAGTGAGCCTCGTTCGTCTCACATGCGAACCACTACGCATCTGTCCTTCTGCAGAGAATGGGTCGCAAAATGTCTGGGCCAGATGAACGATTCCAATAGAGCAGAAGCTCAAGCAGAACTAAGGCAGGTAATCGCTGACGCTTTCACCGCCAAGGCGCTCTGGACGACAGACTGGGCCGGAGTGCAGCTGCAAAGGTATCATTTTTCCCTGCTTGTGGACATATATCTGGTGACTCTTTTCTGCTCGCGAACCCAGTCTGACACCAAAGCCACCGACTACGCTTAAGCGTAAGATGTAGGTGCACGTGCTCCAGAGAGAAAGTCTGTTTCTAATGCTGCATTCGCTGCTAGAAATGAATTGCAACCAACCGGCAAGAAAGCAAAGAAAGCAGCCATAAAGAATGCCTCAACCACCCTCGATTTGGGGGACCAAGCAGCGCTCAATCGTCGTGCTGAACGTTTCCAGCGTGAACATGAAATAGAACGACAGAAGAGTCTCCGCATCAACGGTAGTCAAAGCGCTCTCAGAGCGAACCCTCAGGGTGCTCATCTTCTCAATCGAATATGGAGAGCTGATTCCCCATCCACGCTCGGGTCTAACCCGGACGACCCGGAAGTGGATCCGGTCCGTTTAGTTCACTCGTGCGGTCTTGTCGGCTGAAGTGCCGACGACTTCATGCAGAATGTGCCCCACTGGGATCGTCATACCATTGTTGGAACGAACCAGGAGCTGTTCAAAGATTACCTCCGGTTGACATCGGTAGTGATCTCTGTCTTACTCTCCAGCGGGCGCTGAGAACACTGTTCAGGAACCCAAACCCGAAATGATTCGCCCGTATCATGTTCTTCAGCAGACATTCATCGAATTAAAGATACGCTGGAGACAAAAGATGTCATACGATTGGATTTGTAATCAGTTTAAGAGCCTGCGCCAGGATCTAACAGTAAGTCATGCTTTTGTACGCTGGATCTGGTCCTAACTACCTTTTTCTTTCTCATGTTAGGTGCAACGAATCAAAAACGAATTCACCGTTGAAGTTTATGAGATGCATGCACGTTTCGCACTCGAGAAAGTAAGCGATCCTGCATCTGATATTCAATCGGGCTGCTGTACCGTTTGCAGATGGATATGGTAGAATATAACCAATGTCAAGCGATGCTGAAGTCACTTTACGAGCTCGGCATACCAGGAAGGGTTGAGGAATTCACCGCATACCGCATACTCATGCTCTTGCATGGTAGAAATAAGAGTGGTCCGTCGTTTTTTTATCCTTGCTTGATTTTCGCGTTGATCGTTACCTTGTCTTTGTATCCCGCAACAACAATTTTCTAGAACTGAACTTATACGTAGGTCAACTGACGCCCCAACAGAAAGCGCACGAGGCTGTTAGGCATGCTTTGAGTGTGCAAAGAGCGATATCGATGAGTAACTATCACAAACTATTCAAGGAGTATGCGGTCGCACCGAACATGGGCGGCTACATCATGGATCATTTCATAGGCAGAGAGAGAGCGAAGGCACTAATGATCATGACCAAAGCGTAAGCTCTAGTTTTAGTTCCGTCCATCTTCTAGCTCACCCTCGATAATCGCTGACAGATTCAGAACTCTGACGTTGGCATTTGTCCGAGACGAGCTTGCATTTAAAGATCTGACGGACACCCTAACATACCTGCATACCCATGGGGCCGCGGTCTTCACGAACCCCAACAATCCTGATCGCGACAAAGTTCTAGATTGCAAAGCCGTTGCACCGTTGATCGCACAAGCTTACGAGGAGAAATACCGGAAAATCGCGATCAAGGGCGCTGTATGAGACCGATGGTTTGGATTACCTGGATATTGCTGTTGCGTCCTCGATTTTGTAGCTCCGTGGAACAAAGAACCACAGAGTATGCTTTTTCCTCATCATATCGTCACACTCCTGGTCTCTCCCATTGTCTGCCTCTATCCAATCAATCTTCATCCCGCTTGTCTCTGCTCTGCCTCTCCTTTGTTCCTAATACCTAATCACTCTGGCCACCTTTACCCCAACCTACATCCTTACATACTCAAGACCTGGCACGGCGCGAACATTCATATGCGCACTCGGCAATCATTGCATTATCTCCTGGGACTCGACTCTTGACTGAATTATGCCACCACTCAAACAGGGTCCCGTAACATCCATGATTCACCGCATCAAAGCCTACATTCTCCCAGGATTTTCTGAAACTTGACACCTAGGGGGCCACACGTGAAGGCATCAAGTTGCGAGCTCGCAAGCACGGCGATATCGACGGCATGGTGCAGTGTCCTTGAGTCGAGTGTGCAGAGGCCAAGTGCAGATGGGTTGTTAGAGATGGGATTTTGGTAGAAGGGACGAGTATGTTGGGAAAGGACATCATGTAATGACCTATCAGCCAACAATATTTATGCTCATGCTTGAAGCAAGTCACTTGTATATTGTCTGGTTGCGTTGACGAGGATCATCATTACGGGAATATTACTATGCGAGAGTTATCAAACAAGAGGCTGGACCAGGAATGTGAGGCGGTGATTAGTCTCGCATTCGCGCAGGTACAAACCGGCGCACTACTACTTCGCGTACGCTGTAATGTGCGAAACAAGCCGGAGACGACAAAACATCTTTCGACACTCTTGACCGCGCAGGGATGGTCAGATAAGATAGAACAAGGGTCTACACGCAACCATCATGAGAAGGCCTCGAATCGGAACGGGAAAAAGACCAGACCTTTTGCACTTGGGAATTAACCCTGTTGACAGTGCTGAGCCACGACCAGGAGAACGGGGTGGCGTTGCTCAGCTTGAACGGCGAATCGTCTTGGTCGGCAGGATCTTCATACACGGGACATACCACGATAGCGAATCTATAAGGTCCCAGATTTAGCTCTTACGACTACATCCGACTGTGGGTTGCAGACTGACTCTGCATGCGAAAAGACGGGACCGCGCTTGTAGAGGAGGTAGTCGACGCAGAATTTGAGGCCGCTTTTGACGACCCAGCCTAGAGAGCGGTAATGATGGTAGACGACATAGTTGACCAGAAACGGGTTGTCGAATCGGTGATGCGGAGGCGGATCAAGGGACGGTACGAGTGTTGGGCGAGGCACGTAGACATTCTGGAAAGCGTTCCATATCTCCGACAATGACAAGGCGTCACCCTGATCGATCAATGCGTGTGAAGGATTGTTTCCGGATACGTGAAGGATGAGGACGTACGTTATCGGGGTTTGAGATAGAGAGACAGTCGAGGTTCCAGAGGAGGAAGAAGGCCTCTGAGAGGGTGAGTTGGAGGTGTTCTACGTTCTCTATTGGTTCTTCGTCGCCATCGTCTTCGCCGTCCTCGCCAATTTCCGTGCGATCTTCGTCTGGTTGTGCACCGGCATCCCCTCCTGTGCCCTCGTTCGGCCTCCACGTTGCAGCGGACGGAATCATGCGCGTGCCATCCTCAGAGTAGATGGTTGACACAATCCGTCCTTGCTGGAAGGCGGCCTCTGCTTCAGCGGCAGCGACAGCCATCGCCTTGGCACGATCCAGTTTGAACTGTTTTCGTTCCGCTCTGCGTTTCGCAGTGACCTCTTCGGACGTCATCATGCCTATCATCGTAAAGCCAAAGACCATTGAACCCACCACCTCCCACCATCTCAGTACGCATGGGACGTTGCTCACCTTTTTTCGATAGCATTCGAGCGTTGAGTTGCCGTGCAAGCCAACTGGGTTCGCTCCGAGACAGATCACCCTTGCCAAAGAAGCCGCGTTGCCACAGCAGCATAGCGTCTTTCGTGTCGAGCACCCATACGGAACGCGTAGCGACGTCGAGGACACCATGACAGTGTGGGTTGAGGATATCCGATACGCGTACACCAAACAGGCTGAGCGTGCGCTGCAGGAACGAAGGATGGTCGGGTTCGCTGATGACGACGGGCAGTAAGTGTGCGTGAATGCGATTGTTTTCGGTGCGCCGTGCGGACGATTTTTGAGAGGATTTAGATCGACCGGAGGGTTGGTTCAATGACATGGTTCAATGACAGAGTTGGCGGCGGTCGGCGTCGGCGATCACACGCAACGATGGGTCTCTCAAGTTACTCAGTGAGAAAGCAAACCTATCCCCCCGCGAATAACCTTTTGTACTGGGAGAAGACTTTGTTGTGATGGTCGTTGGGAGTCCCAATGAGCGGAACGATTGCCAGTGTTGTCAGTGAGAACGAGGTATTCACCGGCATCTTTGATCCAGTCGCTCGTCTACGATACGATGGATAGGGATGGTTCTATCAGTACAAGGGTGGGACACTGCTGTACGTGGTCGACGGGGAGACATTCAGAAATATACGGATCGAAGAAGGGGAGATGTTTTTGTTGCGTGACGAGGTGTATTCTCATTCTGTCACCGTTCTAGCCGTTCATAGTAGTAGAGCATCGATCGACAACGAGCACCCAACAACGCGGTTCGTAGAAACAATCGGTATCACCATCGAAGAGCGGGCTGCAGTGGAGTGAAAGTCCAGTAACATACTGTCTTGTCGCTTTGCGCGAAAGTCGTTCAATGACACCTTATTCGAACGCCGGGGCAAAGCCGGTCAGTCACGGTGCGACGCCAGTTCAAAACTATCCTGTCAGACCCAGTACCGTTTTTCCGTGGCATAGTTCGCTTCGACCGGTATCGATCTGCAATGGGAAAGGATGCTCAAGTGCGGGTATCCGCGCGACCGAGGACGAGGGAAACCCAAGAAATTTACGGGATCCAGCGGGTTGGATCGAGAATGCGTCGTGGGACTAAGGCGTCAAACGCAGATGACATAGCAGGCTCTCAGAGGATCTGTACGGAAGGGTCCGAACGGCAGATGCGGAGATGTGCGGTAGTCAAGGGTATCCGATAGTAAAACTCAAGGGGACGTGTTTCATAGAAACTTGGCCCCAAGAATTGCCGATCGGTCGGATGGTGTGCCACATGGGCGGTTGTGGATAAGAGGCCCACCAGGTTACTCTCCCCATCACAAGGACTGAGTCAATGCCAAGCACATTCACAGAGAAGGGCAGGACATGGTGATGGACATCACTTGGTACAGGAGATCGACAACTTCGTGCGGAGATTAATATTGTATCAACTTGAAGTTGCTCGTCCCTCGGCGTGTGCTGCTCGGGCTCAGTATCTTGCATGGTTCGGATTCCTGCGTAAGAGTGTCGAATGTAAGCGTTCTTCATTATTCATCTGCATACAGCTTCCCCCTCGGAGTGCGACAAAACATCGAACCCAAAGATTGTGCAAGACATTTCCCCTTAGCAAGATGGATGTTGGGCAGGTCTTCCATAGTTCCTGTTCCTCACGAAGGTCGCGAGACAAGCGAGTAAGACCGAGCTGGTATCTCTTTACTGTAGGACGGCGGGATTACGGCTCTAGGACAAACGTACGACGTCAAAAACCAAAAATTTCGTCAATCTCGTCTCGCTTTTTCTTCACTTTTTTGTCCCGATATTTTCGGATTGCCTTCGGGCTCGCCGTCTTTTTCTTTTTCAATGCTTGCGTGGGCGTATGGTCATTGGCTGCATCATATACTCGTCAGCAAAACCAAAACCTTGCATGTCATCACCGTTACCAGTCATGGGATAGCTTGGTGGCATCACTCGCGTCTCCGACGTAACCTCTACCTTGGTGCTCAATTCTTCGATGTGCATTGCGGTCTTGATCGGTTTATTTCGGGAAAGTCCCGTATCCTCTGACAGCACGTCACGGTCAACATGTACAGGTTCCTTCGTTTCCAGTTCCAGGGAAGGTTGGTGTGAAACTGCCAAGAGCGTGCCTGCCGGCTGTGTGGCACTGAGAGGCTATCTTCACCGAGAGACCCGGACAAGCTCACATGGATGATACGCAAAAGACGATCGCACGTAGCTATGCTTAGCTGAAGGGCTTCTTCCAGTTCTAGCGACAACACAAACATCCTAGATGAAATAGCAACGAACAGGATGATGAGCTGGACAAAAGCCCCCGTTTGCATGGCCAGGGAAAAATGACTAAAGTGGTGATTAGGATCGGAGTGAAACCTCGAGGGCGTCCGGTTAGGCCTACTGGTACGAATTCTTTAGACGCTCTCGCATCTGTGGAGTTTTGAGTCCGAGTAAGAAAGGAGAGTTGTGAACACTTGCCTTACAAACCAGGGTGGAACAAGCCGTCAGCCTCTCCGAGAAAAAGTAAACACAGGGTGATTCCGGTACATGGTTCCAGGAACCACGCAACGCCTTTTGACTGAAGTGAACATGTTTCAGTGGCAGGAGTGCCCGGCAAGGACAAATCGTGATGACGCACTCCGTCGTATGATCCAGACCAACAAACATCGCACGTAAACGGTCAATACGTTCCCCGATAGCCATCTCACCCAACCGCCGACCGTAACGCCTGATTTCTGGTATCCGTTCGAAGAAGAGGGCCATACGGTGTTGATTTTTGCACCTGTAATAGAGTCTTTCGAGGAGTCGTAGTTCGTCGTTGAAGCTGTCTAGCGCGACCTTGAGGCGCCGCGAGCAGAGCTTAAAGTCCTTGAGGATTGCATCGATGTCCTTGTGACAGGCGTCCGGAAAGGTATTTCTTGGGATGATCGATACGTTCACTGGTGATCGATGTCGTTTTGCAGGCATGTGCGCTTTGAATACCTAGGAGTAGTTGGCTGGCTCACTTGGCGCTTTGCGCCGGTCCGGATCGGCCCGTGCATCAACATCACGGTCGAAGCGCTCAACGTGGGCGAAGACACGTAAATTAGAGGTGCGAAAAATCCTTCCAAATTGATAGTCAATCGAGCTACCGTGCACATTCAGACTCGGCGTACATCCAACAAAATAGAAGACAACGAGTTTTGTATTGAGAGACAAACAAAGGCAAGCCACTGCTTCAAGAATTAACCGTCAAAAGGCCGTATTTCCACACCAGTGGTTTCATTTTGAAAAAAAGACCTTCAGTTACATCATGGCTGAGTTAGCCGAAGAAGGCCTAGTTGGGTGTAACACTCACAATGAAACCATTTCTCGTTTGTGACCGGTTTCAGGCACGATAACACGGGTTTATCGGGAAGGTTCGAGCGACTCGACAATCCCATGTCTAATCAGCAAGACAGTCGGAAAGATGTCCCAAAATACGGAGGTGATGGTCAGAGTTGCACAACATAGGGGATGAATTGACATACAGCGGGGTCTCTGGAGACGAGTCCGTCTGCAGACCCTTCGATGGGAGCCTAAGCAAAACCGATCAAAGTTAGTACTGGCAACGATGATGGCGCGCAGGAGCAGCAATGGCTGATCCCACAGCAGCGAGGACAAAGATAATAGGAGCGACCTGCATGATGGATTGTGAGATGGAGTACCCGGGAATTTAGTGATGATTTATGGCATAGAACGTGGTCCCCTTATCCCCGGGACCGTCCAAGCCGCAGCAGTGACAACGTCCGGTGGAAACAGGGTTCAAACGACCATATAGTCACGGGGAACCTGCCCTTACGCCGACCGAGCGTGATGAAGTAGTGGCCGCAGTCATACTATCCTCAGCTGTTGATAGTTTACAGGTAGTTTCAGTCTTCAAACGTTTCGGTTGTCGTGTCAATGAGTGGCCTCTGAACTGAACGTGCCTCCGTCCCAGTTGTTCTGCGATCAGCTGGATCAACGTGGTTCGCCATACGGGCTTGAAGCAGCCCAATGTCTGGTTCAAGTTTCCTCGAATTTGGGGCCCGTGCCAACGTACCACAGGAACAGTACCGTAGATGGACAAGGCAGAGGGCCAAAAATTTCCTGTGGAATTCGGGTCGCCTCAGATGTGCCTGTAACAGATGATATCGATGATTCAAAGTGAGTGCAACTTACGGTAGAAAGAAAGGTTTTCCACGGTCCACGATAGCCACTACTCTGTCATGTCGGACAAGCGCAGGGCAGAGATCGAGGCAAAGCGCACCAAACTCGCAGAGCTCAGAAAAGCCAGGGCGGACAGACAACGCGCCGAAACAGAAAGACGTCAGTCGGAGGTAATCACATCCCGTCGTCGTCCACGTTTGTCGCTCATCACACCAGTCTGCGGGCCCGTCCACCGCAGCACGTCGCGACGTCGACGACCTCGTCAACGCGCTCGTCGGGTCTGGCAGAGGCGGGTTCGACAGTACGGGCGATGTCACACCCTCCTCCTCGCTGCCCGGCACACCGCCACGGCAACCCGCACTGCTCCATTCGAGTTCGGCCTTGTCGCCATCTGGGCGCGTCAGTCGACAGAGCGACGTGGGATCAGACAGGTTCAGTAATATTGGCACGACCATGGTGGCGTCTGTAAACTCGGCGACGGACCACGTCGTGGAAAGGTACGCCAGTTTCTTTGGCGTGTACGTTGATGGTTTGGGCTCATCAATGATGCGGCATGCCATAGGATCATGACGCCTCGGTCCATCGATCTCATCGACGTAGAACAAGAATTGTTCGAGCTTCCGCAGCGCGTGTGTTATTCTCAGTCCGGCGTTTGTATGCATGATCTCATGCGAGGGTGCACCTAGGAACGCGTGATCTATAATAAAGAAGTACAAACGACCGCAGTCGAGCCCGAGACGCCTGGCGTCTCAGAGGAAGACATTCGGCAACAGATCCTACGCGAACGCGAGCGTGAGCTGGAAGCGGACCGTGCCGCTCGCGAGAAAGAGCTCGAGGAAGAAAGTGTACAGCTCGAGAAGGAGATAGAGCAAGAAATTCGAGGTTGGTCGGTCGATTCGATGTGATACGATACTTGGTTTTGATCGCTTCTGCATCAGATCTGACGGAAGAAGAACGGACTAGCATCCTGACCGCGCCAGAATTTCTCGATTTCGTCGAGCAGTCATCAAAGATTGTCCAGAGGGCTTTGAACGACGGATATGATTATATCCGTGATTACACCGTTGGTACTGAAGCAAACGGGTGAGTCTTTATGGTGCTCGTTCGCAAGATGATGAAAAAAATAACCGTCCACCGCAGTGATGATTCAGAAGGCAAGCGAGTGAAGCGTGTTTGTGCATTTTACGACGAACGCTATGGAAAGAACCGGTCGATAACCGACATTGACTGGTCACCCAAAGTCAGAATGTTGTCATGTTCGGGTGTCGTGTCTGACTCCATTTCAGTATCCCGAACTCAGCGTAGCTTCGTACAACAAGAACCCGGCCGCGCTGAACGAGCCCGATGGTGTTGTCGCAGTATGGAATTTACACTTGCTGGAGAGACCAGAATTCGTCTTTCACTCGCAGGTTAGCAGCCTCTCTATGTATTCGACCATCGCGCTAACGGTCTAATTGACAGTCCGATGTTTTGTCCGTGACGTTTTCGCCATTTCATTCGAATCTCGTATTCGGTGGTACATACTCGGGACAGATACTACTCTGGGACACGCGATCGAAGCATTTGCCGGTGCTGAAGACGCCACTGTCTGCTGCTGGCCATACACATCCCGTCTATGCCATGCAAATGGTGGGTACACAGAACGCACATAACCTTATCACGAGCAGTACGGATGGGACTGTTTGCTCGTGGTTGGTGGATATGCTCGCGCAGCCGCAGGTAGTCGTGTTCGGGTTTTATCACGCAGGAGCAACGAGTGATAATCACCGTCTAGGAAACGCTGGAGCTGATTCATGCTGGCCACAACAAGACGGGAGAAGTAGCGGTCACTACACTCGACTTCCCAGACAACGAAACGACGACATTCTGGGTGGGAACTGAAGAGGGGAACGTTTACCAGGCGAACCGATACGATCGGGCTGGTGCGAAAGCAGGGCTGAACCAGTACGACATCTACAAGGGACACGCGGGGCCTGTTATGGGCCTTCATTTCCACCCGCTCGTGGGGCCAGTTGACTTTTCCGATCTGTTCCTGACTGCTAGCGTGGACTGGACGGTGAAGCTGTGGCGGGCCAAGAATCTTGCGAAGCCGTCGACGACTGCGCATGCGGTCCCACCGATCTATTCGTTTGACGAGGCGGATGATTATGTGTACGATGTGAAGTGGCATCCAACACAGCCGGCCCTGTTCGGGACGGTGGATGGATCGGGCAAGTTTGACTTGTGGAATCTAAATGCGGACACGGAGGTGGGTTCTGGTCGGCATGGCGGTGCTGTTCGACGCTGAGTCAAAGCACAGGTGCCTGTGGTGTCGACGAATGTTGGATCGGGACGAGCGATCAACAAGATGGAGTGGGATCGGAAAGACGGGCGACGTGCGGCGCTTGGGGGGAGCGATGGAAAGCTGTACGTGTATGATATTGGGGACATGGCGCTTCCGAGGGAGACAGAGTGGAGTGAGCTGCAAAAGACGATAGCTGGACTTGTGGGAGCGGGAGAAGCGGGTGGGGCAGCTGACGCGGACGGTACGCGGATCATCGCTGGTCGCTGATTCCGTCGCGGAGGGCCGCACTAGCTTAATTAGACACCGTCCATGTCCTCGCTCTTCAGATCGTTGCCGTCTCGTCCCCTCCGCTTCGTCCGCCAGCTGTCAGTCCCCGTCATGCCCACCAAGTTCGTCCAGGTCCGTCGCTCCCCTTGCCCGTCTGAGCCGCTCTCATTCCGCACAGGACCCACACAAGTACGTACCGCGATTCCGTGTCCTCACCCTCTCACCGCCCCCGTCCACCAAGGCTCCTGCTGTAAGTCGTCCCCCTCTTCTCGCCCGCGCACCTCCCCACACAGTCCCAGCATCCCCGGCCCCATCGAAGTCGCCGATGACGTCCTCCATGCAAACGCACACCCCTCCATGTCCCACATGTCGCTCGACTTTGCCGCCGTCTTCGGTGACTGCATCCGCATGACCAGGTCTGCCTCACGCCCGCCCTCCATGCCACGTGTTCACGCCATCCACCAGGGACATACTGTACTCAAAGGACGCACAACCCTTCTTGATCGCAGGATCCGGTACCTTGGGTTGGGACCAGGTCCGCGCTTCGCTGTCCTGCCCGCCGTGTGTCTGACCCCGTCCACAGGTATCGGCCAACCTCGTCGAATCGGACGAGAACGTCCTTGTCTTGAACTGCGGCTACTTTGCCGAGGGATTCGTCGACTGGTCTGTCCCGCTTTTATACTCACAATTTACCCATGACTCGGTGCATTCGTAGCTTGCAGACATACGGCGCCAAGGTAGATCAACTCAAGGCTGTGGTCGGTGGGACGGTCCAGCTACCTGACATCAAGGCCGCTCTCGAGCAAACAAGGTATAAACTCATCACCATCACCCACGTGGACACCTCAACAGGTACGTCGCCTCAACACATCTGGTATCCCCATTCGACCGACATATGCAAGCCGTCCTTTCCGACATCAAGGCCGTCGCTGAACTGGTTCGCAACGTGTCGCCAGAAACACTGGTGCGTTGACGCACTGTTTGGAGATGACGTCTCCAACTGTCACTCTCAGGTCGTGGTCGATGCCGTCTGTTCCGTCGCGAGCGAGGAGATCCAGATGGACGCCTGGGGCATCGACGTCGTTCTAACCGCCAGCCAAAAAGGTCTTGGTACACCCCCTGGTCTCAGCATAGTCGTAGTCAGCCAAAAGGCTCTCAAAGTATGATGCTTTCTCCATTTCCCGACGCCGCTCACTCGCTGCCATAGGCTTTTGAGAGCAGAGCGACACCCGTGAAGGCGTACTATGCTAGCTGGAAAAAGTAGGCACACTTTCCTTCCTTGTTCCTGTCTCATACATTCCACCACGGTCTCAGATGGCTCCCTGTCATGAAAGCCTACGAAGGCAACACGGCCGCCTACTTTGCTACACCGCCGGTCAATCTCATCTACGCCCTTCGTGCCTCACTTCTTCAGATCACCCAAGGCCCCGTATCCCTTCAAGCTCGTTTCCAAGCACATAAGGAAGCCAGCAGGCGCTTTAAGAATGCAGCAGAAGTACTTGGGTTTAGGAACGTGCCTCTAAGCCAGGACGTTGCAGCGAACGGCATGACCGCCGTACGTCGCCGTTTCCCCCTTTTCCGTCTGCAAATAGAAAAGTTCATCTCTCGAACAGCTCTACTTCCCCGAGGGCATTGTTGCAAGCGACATCGTACCCCGTCTGTTGCAAAAGGACGTCGTGGTCGCTGGTGGCATTCATTCTAGTATTAAAGGTGCGTCAGGCACTGCCGGCTCGTTGACTGCTCGCTGATGAGGACGCTCCTCCCACAGACAAGTATTTCCGTGTCGGGTACGTCTACTTCTTGTGCATTCAATTTTCCCGTCTTCTAAACGTCTTCTGCAGACACATGGGTGTCAGCGTCGTCGACACCGAGCGGGGTGATATAGACAAGGTCTCGAAGGCGTTGGAGGAGACGCTCAAGGAGGCTAGAGCGTCCAAAGCATAGTTTACGCTGAGATCAGGAATAAAGGCCAGCATGTAGTGACGTGCAATCCCAGTCACAGCTCATGTTATCAACTTGAATCCAGACAAACGACAATCCCCTGACTTGGATTCACGTCCAGTGAAACTACCTTGCGATTTACGATGCACGTGAATGCCAGATTATTGACGGTCCTCTTCGGCACGATTGACGTCACGTCATATGCCCTCGTTCTCTTCAAAATGGCGGAAGGAGACTGCACTATACTCGGATTGAGTGGTTCCATGGTTCGACGATGGGAGCATCTTCCTTGCAAGGGAAATACTCCGCGTCCATCGTGGCATGCTGGGTTCCTATTCGGAGGTCTTCAAGGTCATGTTTGACTTCCCTCGGCCCGAAAATTTAGAACGGGGAGGACAAGAGCTCGTTGACCAGTGACCTGTTGTACCCCTCCATGACACATTCGCTGATATTCAAGTGGTGCTCGAAGCCATGCAGTGCTTATGGAACCTTCGAGGTTGACTCTACTGTTCAAAGTCAGCTGCATGACGGATATCCCCCGCCGCACTGAGGAATGTCTTGCGAGAAATACAAGTAGAAGCCCCCGACGTGACTAGCCGTCTCCTGCTTGCCACGTAAGTGCGCGATTGCTTGCCCCACGACTACGGTCATTAAGCGATGTGAGATGGGCGGTTTGGTCTACTCTCCGTCTTCAGTCAACTTACAGTCGTACATCTTCTTGAGGACATCCTGAGGAACTTCGCATCCGGTCACGCCAGTTTGCGCGTGCCATCAAAAGATTACTTCAGTTGTGCGGATGGTGTCCATCAATTCCGGTTGAACAGCTTGATGGTCACTCGCAGAAAGGAAGCACCTAGATTGTACACTTACACCAGAAAGATAACCACATGCATGTATCATCACCCGACGCTAATTTCCCGGTGTTCGCCTTCGCCTCCCATCCTATCATACCACAGTTTCCCCTCGGTCGTCGGTGCGATATACCCAGCTCGAATCACAAAATCACCAAAATGCTCACCCTCGTGGCGCTCGAGCGCATACCGCTTGATCATAGGCTGGAGGATAGCCAAAATCTCGGGCTCAGACACCGTTTCACGGTATATCTTGTTGAGCCGTTGACCATGGTAGCCACCACCGAGAAGCATCGCGTAGCTACCCGGTGCTTTTCCGACGAACGCCACCTCTGCGGGAACGGTCGGTGGTCAGTGGCAAAAGCAGCGACGGTCGGGCCACGTACCGGCGACATAAGGCCTGGCGCACCCGTTTGGACAACCGGTCATACGCATGATGATCGAGTCGTGGCGAAGGCCATTCTCCTCACAAATCTTCTCCACTTTGTCGATGAGTAGTGGCAAGTACTACAACAAGGCTCGATTCTTGCAACGTCAGTTAAAACAATGACTTACCCGCTCGGATTCAGCCATGGCGAGACCTGGACGCATCTGTCAACGACTCACGAATGGCAATATCAGATGAAGACACTCGCCACATGTAGGGAATGCCACGCATGCCGAGGCTGAGAGTCGCAATCCTGAATAATTGAGGTTATCAAGCTTGTACTCGACAAGTAGCCCCTTGATCCTTGGGACTTCCTCAGCTGGGATCTCGGATATAACGAGATGTTGATTCGACGTCAGTCGGAATGTCCCTTTATGGACCTTGGCTATTTCACGAAGACCAGTCTTGAATTCCCGTCCCGGCTCATTTTGAACGCGTCCATTCTCGATGAAGATCGTGACATGGTGCCTACCGTCCTCACCGACGGTCCAGCCGAAATGGTCTATGTTGTTCTCAAAGGTGTAAGATCGAGCCGGACCGAGCTCGAAGCCAAGGCGGGACTCCACTTCACCCTTGAAATGGTCGAGGCCCATACGGTCAACCGTATACTTCAAGCGAGCGTTCTAGATCCGAAATTAGAAATCAATCATATGAGTCTACGGGAAATGTGATTACTTTTCGACTATGGAAATCAGTCAGTGGACGGACATGTCAAGCAAGCTTGGAAACCCACTCAGCGCGGTTTCCGTTGTCCCGTTGGGTTAGCATGACCTTTTCTGCTACCAAGGGTCCTTGCTCGACAGTGCAGAAACCAATGACGTCGGCAACGCGGGGGTACGTCTTCTTGTTACCGTGTGTGACACCCATACCACCGCCGATTGTAACATTGAAGCCTTCCAATTCACCGTCTTCGTCGACGATTGCAATGAAACCCAGGTCATTAGCAAAGACATCGACGTCGTTGTACGGCGGAACAGCAATCGCGATTTTGAACTGGATGGAACTCAATTCATAGCAACTACTGGAAGAAACGCACAGACCTTACGGGGAAGATAGAATTCGCCATACAATGGCTCAAAGTCCTTGACAGCTTCGCCAGCCACTAACTTTTTGTCGAGCCAGATTTCATGATATGCGGTCGTTCTAGGTAGAAGATGATTGCTGACAAGTTTGGAAAATTCGTAAACACGGCGGTGAAGTCTTGACAACGAAGGAATAGCAGAGCAGGTCACGTTGCTAACGAGACGTGAGCCACAACGTATTGATAGGACGGCGCAACGTACCGGTTGACGTCACCGCACGCGGCCAAGGTATCCAGCAGGACCCTGTTGATTTTTTGGATAGAGGGTTTCAGGTGACGCTTAATGACGCCATGGAACTGGAAGGTCGCTCTCGTGGTAATCTTCAGTGTACCATTGCCGTGCTCATCGGAAATTTGGTCCATTTGCAACCATTGCTCGGGTGTACAAACACCACCCGGTGTACGCACACGAATCATGAAACTATAAGCCGGCTCCACTCCTTGAGCTTCACGCTCGTCACGAATGTCCCGGTCGTCTTGCTGGTAAATCCCGTGGAATTTCGTAAGCTGAGTGTCAGACGGAGCGAGCGCCCCAGTAGTCGTATCCTCCAAACCCTCTGCAATAGTACCGCGAAGGTACTCGGAAGCTGCTTTGATATGCTCGTTTGTGATTGGCTCAGGTTCAGCCTCCGTAACTTGGACGTTGTCGACGCCAAGCGCCTTCCAAATCCTGGGCTCCCAGACTTTGTATCCAGTCTCGGGTCCATCAGCATCTTGATCATCTCCTAACCCAAGATCAGCAAAGCGTTCGCCGCCAAGCTGCTCGAGCCGCGCATCAAGGTCCTTGCCAGGTTTGTTGTAATAATGAGCATCCTCAGGTCGGGGCCAGTAATGGCTATCTCCGAGGGCGAAGACACTGTAGCGCAGTTTAGAGAATGGTTTTTCATCACGAAGGGCGGCAGCGTTCAGGGCTTTGAAAAGCTGGCGTCCGTTTTGAGGCGGTTCACCTTGGCCTGCGGTGGAAGTCACAAAAGCGACATATTCTTCTTCTGAGAGACTTTGGACAGACACCGAGTCCATCGTTCCAATTGTCGCCGACATCCCTCTTACTTTGGCTCGATTAACGAGTTTCCTTGCGTACTTTTCTGCGGTACCTCCATCTGATGCGAACAACACGAGGAGGGGTGGTGCATCGAGTGCAACAAGCAATTCGTCGTAGGCTTGCTGAGCTTTCCGCCGACGAGCCTCTTTGACAGTCTCACCCAAGCTGCTCACGAACTCGGTGGCCATCTCAGGCTTGGAACGGACGAGTTGAGAAAGATGGTTTTGCCGGTCGAGGAATTGCTGGAGGTCGTTCTTGACGGCGTCAGAATCCAGAGTGAATAGTTCTTCGCCTCTAGTTTCCTTGGTGGGATCCCAGCGATATAAGGGCCAGTATCCCGAGTCAACTGCAAGTTTCGTCTCCTTTAGCACCTCGAGCGCTGACGAGTTTTCGCTGTGGTAAGGAAGATAGGCGAGGACGACTGACGGGCCTTTGTGTGCATCAGCTTCCATGACAGCTTGCAGGACCTGTGCGTATGAAGAGTAAACAGCGACACTAGCAACGTAGACATCTCCGTGGTTCATGGCATACAATCCAACGTCTTGCTTGCGGCGGTTTGGATCGGCAGCGTTTCGAGATGAATAGGGTAGCGTGTCTAGGATGAGGACGTTGATGTCAAGACCAGAAGCGATGGCGTGATGTAAGCCAGACGAGCCAAGATCGTAGGCCCATGCATCTGAGCCAAGTATCCACCTGGATTTCGAGGGGAAATATGCTTTTAGTGCAAGAATACGATCAACGAGTACACTTGACAGCTGTGAAGTTTCCAATGCTGCGATCACTTGAAGACCGATAGTGCGACTTTTTGTGCTGTCATCTTTAGCTTGTAACCACTGGGCGAGAAGTCTGTGCAAATCAATGCTAAGTCGCTCCACCTCCATTAGACTCTGGATAAATGAAACGAGCTGAATGCGCTTCTCTGACTGCGCTCTGACGCGACCCAGCGCGTACTCGGGGCTGGTAGCTATATCCCCCTGTGTAGGAACTAGATCAGGAGAATTTGATATCTCTAATCGTTGACCGAACACGTGAGATAAGATCTTCATGTACGATGACTCGTGCCTTGGGATTTGTGGAGCCGGAGCTTGCGATAAAGAAAGCACCTCATTTTGAAGGAGTAGCGGAGAAGTAAATGGTGTATTTTCCGCGTTATCAATAAGTCTGAGTAGATCGAGCTGGCTGATTTGCTCCGCATTCGTAAACCAAACACTCTGGGTGGATACTTGTGAATGTGTCTGACGCTCCTGTAGCGCGTCGACAATGTCGAGATAAAGCGCTGTCCACTTAGTACTTGCACGGTGGAGCTGCTCGAGCACAAGAACACGAGACGTCGAGGGAGGGATAGCGCGTAAGATATGAGAGGGAGAGAGGGGTGCAAGCAAGCCAACAGAAACGAACGACACGCCGTTGATCTCTGGAATGGTAGGAATGTGCCCAAGAAGGAAAATGACAGTGCTTGGGAGCTCGTCACCGCGAATTTTCCAAGGAAGGCACGGACGTTGAATGCGGCTCGACGTAGACAGCGCAGCAGACTCATAAAGCTGGTATAAGGTCGAGATAGACTCTGGTGCGCGAATGCTCTTATCGACGTCATCGCCAGCCTCATTGGTGCCGTTGGGACCATTCGATTCGACGGGGACCCTTGCAGAGAGTAAGAGTGGCTGTACGTCTTCTTCGGCAATTTCTGCGACGGAACCACCTGCTAGCTCATAAAATACATGAATAACAGCCTTTCTCCCCGTGCGAGCGAGCCGAGAAGCAAGAAGGGCATTATCATGCGCCTCTTGCGGAGTATAAGAGATCAGGAAGAATGGGAATGCAGACTGGAGCAGTAGGACATCGGACAAGTCATTCTTGACGGCAAGATGGAGAACAAGTGGCAGAGAGGAGAGTTCCGTAGCAAGGAGTACAAGGCGGAGAATGGTTTGAGATATGACGGTAGACGTAAGGGAAACTAGCGATGCACCAGGTGCGTGTCGTAGTATAGAGACACCCAGATCACCGGTAGCAGGGACGGATTGAACGTTTGGTCGGTGAGAAGACGCACTCAGGAGCGCCTTGTATGACTCAAGGAACGGTGGCTGCGTGGAACCGGAGGGCGTGGTATGGAGAACAACATCAGAGGCGAGAAAGGCGATCCGGGAGACTGCAGGACTGGCGGCCATGGCTAACGAGAGCGGTAAGCTCGACGTTTGGGACGATGAGGAACGGTACGGACCCTGTGAGACGGCCAATCTCGTATGGGAATGGGAGTTACCGCTGGCATACGAGGTTTAAATAACCAACATCATTTATCCATGAGATTGCTCATGAGCACACCATCTCGCCGTCATCCGTGTTCACTCGTCAAGTCACCGAAAATAGTGTAATATAGGAACTAGTCACACGGTCATTTACCAGTCCGTAAATCCTTCAAGTAATGATGTGCCCGTCCAAGCATCCAGATAGTAAACGAGAACTTGAAATTGGGATATGAGATCATGCAGTTCTTGTTGAACACGCCCTCGATCGCCTCTTGGGGCCACGACCCATCCTATGTATTAGAATGAGCACACGATCCGTCTCGTAGTCAGACCATAAGTTCTCACCGGAAGTTGTCGTGACATCACCAGCTCAACCGCCTTTTCGATTGGTTCGGGGCGCGGGTACCTGGCGTACATGAGCGCCATGGCTGCCCAGCAAGTCTGCACAACCTGAGTGTTCTCGTGATCAACCCAGGAGCCGAGTTCGCACGTCTGAGTGCACCGATAAGAGAGCTATCAATATTGATCCGCACGGACAACCGACCTTGTAACTCTCACCCCATCCTCCGTCCTTACGTTGTTTAGAAAGTAAGAATTCGCACGCGCGTCGGACAGCGGGACTGTTTGCATAGTATTCCCCGCCGAGCGCTAAACTTTCCAGCGCAAATTGTGTCGCATAAGTGAAACAGATACCCCACGACCCAAACCATCCCCCTTCTGGCTTCTGTACTTCGTGAAGCCATTTGATAGCTGCCGCAATCGTCCGCCTGGTCATGTTGATCAAATTTACCTATCGATGAAATTGGCGCTACTCACTCGATCTCTGCTGTCCGGTAGTTCGGGTAATGCTTTCTGAAGATGGACAAGGACGTTATCACAGAAGTCGTGCATTCTGGGTAGCAGAATTCAATCATGATATCACCTGTAGAAAGTCAGGATCAGTTCGAGGTGATTGCAGCCAGCATGCCATACCAAAGACTTCCGCAGCATTGAGCCACTCCAACCACTTGGGTCCCCTCACAAGTTCATAGCTCGCGTAACCACCGTCCTTGTTCTGCATGGTGAGTAAGGTGTCGACAGCATCAAAGAGCCGATCATCTGAAATGACCTTCTCTGTCCCTCTAAAATCATGCTCAGCAATGAAACTTCTTTCCGAGAATCAACCATACATACTTTACCTGCTTCTGCAGGTACAGGACCGCTTTGAGACCCTCCCCCGTACAGTCACTAACTGTATATCCTTGCTCTTTTGTGCTGAACGGCCATGCTCCCTTGGTTCGGTGACGGTAAGCCGACTCGTAATGTTTCGGGTTCTCTTGAATTTGGCAGATGTCCAACCATCCCAGAGCCTTTCTCAAGCTTTCCTTGTTCTCTGACTCATTCGCGAGGCCGGTTTCAACAAGCGCTTGCGTGATAAACCCAATATCCCAAAGCTGGCTGCCATTCGTCCCACACATCATCATGCCCTCCGCGCCGAGCCACATGAAGTCGGCACGCTTGATAGCATGTTGACGATATACTTCTGTATCAGGACCCTCGACAACGAAACGACACAACAAGTTCATCATCTTCGAGACAGGGCCGAGGGTCTGATATCCCGTGTTTTCGTCTTCATATACGATCAGTTTGTACGTGCGCTTCAATGCAGCTTTTCGAACAGCAGGAATAGCGCAACCTTCCCAAAGAGACAGTACGACATTCATCGTATCAAGGACCGCAGTATGGGGCGAGTAGAGATCGACAGTAGCAACATTGTTACGTTGTGCGGGCCAATCTATGCGATGGTAGTCACTTGTGTACAACTCCTGAGGACAACATTGAAGCAGAAGCACGGGAAGCATCATAAAGCATACCTCGCGAAGGGAGCGAATTAGGTCATTTTCTTCCATCTGGAAGCGAATACCATAGAGGTAACTCATGGGTATGTATACATTACGAGTATGAATCCACCATTTGTGAGGATGGAACGGAAGCCACTCGGGGAAAAGCCTGAAGTAGTGAACGCGAGACTACACGAGTACCGAGGATTTAAGCTTACCATAGCTCGGGAGGGACGGAATTGAATCCTTCCCAATCATAAACATTGAGGATTGCCAACCAAAACTTTCCCCAGGAAGGTGCACCTGTCGCTCCACCTGGAAGATGGTGTTCAGCTCGGTGATGGACACGTGGACGAGAAACTCACCAAAGCGGTGAAGGGTAGCCCTCGCCTTGACAGCGACCGGGTGTTCGGCACTCATGCCGAGGATTCGTAGAGCAGCATAGTTGAGAGCAGTTCCGAACACGGTAGAATGCCCTTCGATGTGCCTGGAGAAGTCACATAATGTGTCCACCTAGTGTGTAATCATGTACTTACAGACCCCAACCTCCATCTTCAGGATGTGCGCGATTAACGAGGTAGCGAATCATCTCCAGGCGTTCTTCCTCCGTGAACCCCATTCCAGCAGCATAAGACCCGATGACAAGGCCAGGATACAGAAACATCGGTCCACCATATTCACCTGCCCAGTGTCCATCATGAGACTGGAGGTGCTTGTAAAACGTATAGCCATTCCGAGCAGCTTCGAGCGGTGTGGTCGGTTTCGGAAGGGCAGGGAGGTTCTGTTGTGATTATTCGCGAGTTCGTGACGCGTATTCGGACGAATGAATACTTACAAGAGGCTGACCCGTCCAGTACTTGTCCACGTCGTTCTGGGGCCATTTGTCGCACTCTTCGTCGGTCCTCATGTAATGCCAAGTGTGACGACCGCCATCGTTCACTAGTAGCCTCCACCGGGAATAGTTTGTGAAAGGTTCCTTACCAGACTCTGGAATATCGAGCGGGGAGTACAGTTTTGCGAGTTGGCCGGCAGACATGGTACTGAAGAGAAAGTTGACTGTGACGAGTGAACCGATCAGTCACGGCGCCAACAACGTAACGATCTCGTTCCACCTCGCTATGAGCAGTTTCCGGGACTCGTCCATTCTTATCATAGAAACCGGCAGAACGGTTGTCAGGGCTGGCCTTGGCATACATGAACTCTTGAAAACTCCTGCGGTGGTTTGTTGCGTGTGGCATATCATTGAGCAACGCTAACATGGCAATAATCGCGTCCAGGAAATATCTGCACGCGTCGGCCTGAGGCAGATAGATTTCACCACGAATGGTAAACAATCGAGTGGGACGGGAGAAGGGAACGACTGCTGGCGTCCACCAGCATCATCATCCCGCTTTTCTTCGCTGCCTTTCCACACAAATCCTATAGCCAAAGTGAATGACTATCTGGTCGGTGTCCAGCTCGACGAAGCACTTGATGCGGGCCATGACGTCCTTATATCGTGGCCGTTCGCGGACGGCGATATCCGTGATTGGACCCAAGCCGAGGCTATCTGGTGCGCATCCCAAGATTATTGCGTGTTCCACGTATTTAAATCGCTCATGTATGCAGGAAACATGTCATTTTTAGCAGGCTTCAGATAAAACGCACTCAAAACGAGTCTCCAGTTATACTCTCCATTACGCCAGGGCTCTCTCGTGCCTCTCAAGAGCGACTATGTCAAGTTTTCTTCGAACGCTTCAATGCAGCAAGTTTTGCGATCGTTGAACGACCTATGACACAAATATACGCAACCGGCCAATTGAACGGCGTTGTCATCGACATAGGGTACGAGAAAACAGACGTGTCACCCATATATGATGGGTTTATCGTGCATTCTGCACGGTCTTCCACTTCCCTAGGCATAGCCGACTGTGAAAAGTACCTTGCCAATCTTCTGCGCTCAAACCAATCTGTCATGACCGCTGCCTCTCCCCCCGATTCTCCTCAAAATCCAGCAGCTGTGCAAGCATTCCTTCTTGATCTCGTCAAGTATATCTGGTCCGAAGGCCACGTTCGAGTTCCGTCGGACGGTCAAATTGCAGAGGTCCCGGAGGATGAGGGAGTTACTGATATTGCCGCTGTCCTAGTAGCGGGAAGGGAAAAGGCTGTTATCGAGGCTGGGACAAAAAAGAAAGCGACCGCCAAGGCGTCCGCTGCAGAACAAGCACGCGCAAAAGAAATTGAGGCTCTCGACCTCATCACGCTTCAGTTTCGCGAGCGTTCAATAACACTGGGGAAGGAGCGACATCGGTTCTGCGAACCCCTCTTTGATCCTTCACTTCTCTATTCTTTGCCTCAGAAGGAGGCTGGCAATCCCGAGGACGATCCGCTGTCGTTACAAGACACAGTTGGATTCGCAGTTGGTCAGACCGATGTCGATCATCGACAATACATCTGGCAGGGACTCTTTGTCACCGGAGACCTCGCAAGCCATGTCAAGGGTGCGTGTCTCCCCCTATTCTTTGACTTACCCTGAATAGTTGGTGTATAGGAATTGGTATAGCGCTGCAATCGCGCTTATCGTCATTTATTCTTGGCAATCCGGATCAGCATAACGAAGTTCAGCCGAGGGCAATTCGTGTCATCAGTGTTCCCGAGTACTTTGCCGAATACCGAGAGAAGGGAGACGGACTTGCAGCATTTTTGGGGACTAGTATTGTTGCCAAGGTGAGATGAATCATGATTTCCTGCACTTGACTGATGACTCTTAAACCAGATTTCATTCAATGATGCACAGGGAAAGAATTTCGTCTCAAAATCAGACTACGATGAGAAGGGTCCACGTGCTGTAATAGAAATGTCACCTGCGCTGTTGTAATTTCAGAGATTAATGCGGAGTCTCAATTTTTACCGAAAACTGTACAGTTTCTTCCCAGCAAAGTTCGGCATAGAACTTTAGTCGTCGCGGCCACCAGACACTCATCCTCAAGATCACCCATATGGCACCTACCAAAAAATCAAAAGCCACCAAGTCGACTGAGTCCATCGCGTCTCGTCTTGCTCTCGTTGTGAAATCGGGCAAGTACACATTGGGGTACAAGTCAGCGTTGAAGCAGATGCGCAGCGGCAAAGGTGAGTCTCTTCATTTGATCAACTCACGGGGACTGGAGCGTGAGGCTGAGAAGGTCCCTTGTGCTAACAATTACTCCTCTGTTTCTCCTATACATCATCTGCAGCCAAGCTCGTCTTGATTGCTGGCAATTGCCCACCCCTCCGCAAGTCTGAGATCGAGTACTACGCCATGTTATCGAAGACGACAGTGCACCATTTCGCTGGTACCAACGTTGCTCTTGGTACCGCTGCTGGCAAACTCTTCCGCGTCGGGTAGGTTGATCGTGTGTTTTCTGTCGTCGACATCCATCTGACAAATGAACTAGTGTTATGACTGTCACCGACCAGGGTGACTCGGACTTGCTCACATTCGCTGAAGGCAATGCTGCATAGTACAAAAACGGGTGTGCTGTCGTATGACACTATGGAGTTTATGGCGTAGGTTCACTAAGCACTCTGACTACATAAACATGTATATCCTCCGAGGACCGTGACCATCTGTACATGGGTTTGAATCTTCTTTTTGAGCCACCGACATCCACTCAAGATCAAAATCGTGCGGGTACTGTTAATGTATGCCAGATGTACAACTAAGAGAGCAAGACATGCAACTATGAGTGGATCAAAACAATTTCAACAAAACATGCGCGGGTCAATTTTTTTCCTGTGTATGCCATGCGAGAGTCCCAGCAGCGACCAGACTATCGACCATATGTACAAAGCTGGGATATAGTATGGCTTGCTCTGGCGGTTCTGATCCGATCCGCGGATGAATCTTGGGTTGAGGGCGTGACAACAGAGGCTGCTTGAGTAGCGGTAGTTTCCGCTGTACCTCGATGGGGATGATTGGAGGTTCGTCGGAGTCGTAACTCAAGGTATGGGAAAGGTCGTCGAACACGATAGGGTTGCCGTCGCTGTCGCTCTCGTCCTGCACATTCAACCGACTCCACTTGCGTGAAAAGCCCTGAGACGCGCTCGCTTGACTATATCCTGGATGCATGGGAGGGATTGTGACCGGAGTCAGCACCGATCCCATCAACACTTGCTCGCGGGAAAGTGGGGGAGGAGACCGGAGACGGTGTGGGAGACTAAGGATCGAAAGCGGCGCCAAGTCAACTAGGGACACACGCGTGTCAAGCAGATCGTGATGCACTTGTTCGAAGTGGCTGTTGAGTTGTGGCACGCGGACGAATACCTCATTGCAGCCTTGAAATGTCCTTGAGTATGATCAACCAAGCATGAAGATGTGTCTGTCACCTACCGCGCGCCGGACATGGCAGTGCAACTCTCGAAAGGTGGCTTAGTTCGACATGCGTTTTTAATGCCCCCTTGGAGCTATGCGAACGACCAGAGCACCGCGAATATGAACACCGATACATTCCATCCTGAAACAGTGTCATTCACCATCAGAACACAACCAAATCACCATGCTCACCTGTTGTACAACACGAGAGCAGTGACGCAGAAGATGCTGTAAATGAAGTCAGCAAGTCAGCAATCATTGACGAAACATTTGAAAATGGATTTCAATGACATCTCCAAGAACAATCAAGTAATCCTGCAGTCAAACCCAACCACCTTGCAAAGGGTAGGGAAAAGCTACAGGACTCTAGATAGCACTTGGAGAAGCGGCAATTTTACAAGCATGATCTGGTGCTAACAGACACTTGAATAGAAATAGAATAAGCAAAAAAACAACAAGTTAATCACCTTTGCTAATGTGTCCCAGCTGTTAAGTGTGACCATACAACCCTCCCACTCACATTGTATTGCCTGGATAACATGATGTGCAAAGTAGATGATCTCTTTCTTAGTCAAGTCAATCCTTGATGGATTGCCTTTGGATGGAGACATTCAAAAAGACAAGTGCAGTCAAATAACTTTTATTTATTTGTTAGCTAAGAGTGAGCTTCAAGGAATAATAATATATACAAACAAATCAAAATTGTGTAAAAGTCAGGTTTGTTAATATATATCTGATTGATAAATATTGTAATATCCAACTTGAAGTAATCCAAGATAGGAATTGGTGTAGACTCAAGAGTGGGGACTTTGTCAATGTTGATAAGTGTGAGATGAGAGATACCAGTTGATTAGTCTAAAGACAAGGAGCCCAACTAAGAATGACAAAGATCCTTCTGATGAGGTTCCTAAAGACAAAGGCAGTCACCTTTGATAAGTCTGAATTTGGTGTATGGTTGTTTAGCTATGAGTTTATGTAAACCTGTGTATACTTAGCTGTCAAGTTCCATATACTCTTAGCTTTAGTGATTACTATAGTCACTGTCCTGTCAGTGTATTGGACAATGGAGATGTTCCTACTATTATCAGGTGGTAAGTGGGTGTGAATAAAGACAAGAAGCTTAGGTAGAGTGATGAAAGATTCTTAGGGTTGAATTGCTTAGGGCAAGACAAAGGAATAAGCAAGACTTAGCAAGTAGATTTGAGTAGACCTCTTAAAGCTAAAGTTATGCTCAGAATATGGAAAGGTTTATATACATAAAGGATCACTAAGTTATGTCAGTGCTAGTGAGGGGAACAAGTTGTATCAGCTTACTAGGTATCTTAAAGGATTGAAGGAGAAACAAAGAGAGACCACCAATCATCAAAAGAAGATAGGACTTTGAAGTCATATGTCAGAAATAGAACAGAATGTACAGAATTGAAAGGAGATAGAATACTAATAGAAGGAGTATGCAAATGGGACTTCTACAAATACATCACTAGAAAAGGAAATATGAGTCCATGAAACTTGGAGGCACAGCTGGAGACAAGAGTGAACAGAAGAAAAAATTTATAACATGTTTGAAAGTGTACAGCCATTGGCACCCACTAGAATGTACAAGTATGACACAAATGTTGATAGCCAAGGGCTTACTGAGGGCAACTAGCCTGTTGTTGGATCAACTCAGGACAACTCTGCAGTCTACTGTGAGTAACCAAAGATGATATTGAGACAGTAGCAAGGGTACACTGACCTGGAGTCCACTGTGAGTAACCAAAGAGGAGAAGCAGTGGACTCCTGTGATGTAACTGTGCTTCAAGTAAACAATGGTAAACAACTGTGCCACAATGTAATGGTATCAACACAGAAGGTGAAGGGAAGTACTGGCATGGAAAGGGCTAAGGCTTGGTAGATGGGGAAATCGCACATGGGAAATCCAATGGGCATAGTTACAAGTCAATCTAACCATAGCAATCAGTCCAAATGAGATGTGAAATCACAAACTGCAACAACAAATTCTATCATACTACTAGCAATAGTGGCCTCATACCTTAAGGAAAGGCATGTAGAAGGCTGGTTGAGCTCTAAGAGTCCAGAATTGCTACTGCAAGTGCTCAGTACTCATTCTTCCTTAGAGATCTCAATGACCATGTCATTGTCACCAGTCATAATGATTCAATGTTTCACTGGAATCAATATTGCATAATGTTACAATTCATTTCTTTTGTTTACTTATAATCTGTTTATGGTCTTCTTCCTTTGTTCTAAACTGGTTGACTGGACTCTGTTAGATTTTCACTTTTCAAAACTTTCCTTTTTAGGAAATCCAATGTCAGAATCCACAACCCCAGATCTGCAGCATACCCACTGTGCCACAGTTGAGGATCAAGACTAATGACATCTTTCTATTTCAGCTGTCTATCCTTTTGTATATAATGGTACTCCTTTATATTTTCCTTTCAAACATTCCTATGGACCCCTGTTCTGTTTTTCACCACTGGCATCCCATCCCTGTTCCATCTCCTACTCTGGTTCCTACTTAGAACAGGTTACTCTTCTGGCTAACCTGACTCAGTGTTAAGACTGGGTCAACTCCGGTGAACTCTGGTAACTCTGGAGTTATGTGCATGGGTAAGACCTTGGCTTCAGCAACTTGGAGCAGTGCACTGCACCCTTGCCTGAGTCTTGGAGGTGGTCCAGATTTCAGAGGAGCAGAGGTTCGGACTTAGATGTTGACTAGCAATGAAGTCGAGTCGGAGTAGACGAGCGAGGCTCAAGTCAGAGGTCAGAGGAGGAGTTGAATCTAAGTTAATATTTGAACTGAGGAAGTATGACAAATACATGTGGGTTTATATATGGAGTAGGACTCAGAGTCTATAAGACAAGAACAGAGGAGGTTGTAACAAAGATGGGACAGTAAGGTTCAGAAGGGTCAATGGAGTTGGAGAATGGACCTACATAAGTAACGGAACGGCAGAATGAAGGGCTGTGCACTCAAGCAAGTCACAGGGACGAAGGTAACTAGGGTCTAAATCAAATACAGGGTGAAACATATATAGGAACAGAGAATGGAGAAACGGAATACAAGTCCGAGAGTTGGAATTGCATACTTAGCGAAATGTCAAATGAAACCCATGGAGTTGGGTCCAGAGTTATGTCGGAGATTGGACCTGCGGATTGGGATATGACACTCAGCCTCCTATTGACAGTATATAAGCTGTAGAATACCTGCTTGTATTCCTCAGCTTTAAGAGATCTACTCAATCTAACATGCTCAACCACCTTTGCACTCTGAACCCCCTATCACTCATAGGGAGGTCCTCTCTGAATTCTTCAAACCCTTACAATGTGCTAGAGAACCTCTGAACCCTTGGACCCCTTCAATAGGGATACCTTGTCCTTGAACTCTTGACCTTCTGTACAAGACAGAAGCCCCTATTTTCGGAACCTTCGGAACCCCTATCTTGGAATATCGGAACCTTAAACCCTTGAACCCTTGACCTTCTGTCATCTGACAGAAGCCCCTATTTTCGGAACCCTCGGAACTCCTATCCTAGAACTCTCTTGACTACTGTTAAGAGTTAACACTTAGCCCCTATTTTTGTTGGAATTGTTGGAATTGTTGGAACTCCAGGAGCCTCTGAGTTAATGTCAGTCCCTACCCAGGGTTGTTGTAACACATAACAACTCAATATTTCACTGGAATCAATATTGTATTATGTTGATTTGTGTGATCTGACCTTATAATGTATAATAAGAGCAATTGGATCACTCTGATAAGGATTTGGAGTCATAACTTATAGCTAACAGTAACTCATTGAAATTCAACAGATTCAGATCTGAAGTTGCTTTAGCCAAAAATATCAAGATATTCAGGTTGTACTATGGACTGGACCTCATACTTTTCAGTGATCAATAACAAGTCACTCATCACTGTCATTAGATAGTGAATCTGGGTTTCAAGTTTCAAAGTAAATGAATGACTTTCAAAGAATGGCTGCCAACAAAGTCTCCTAGAACTCTGGGGCTATAGTGTTAATTGTCATAAGCTACAACATGCCAATGGTAGTAGGTATCTAAATTGTGACACAAGCAAAACAAATAGACCATCACTGACAAGCTAAAAGGAGTCACAACAGATCTCAAAGGAACTGCTCAAGCTGGTCACAAAGTTGAATGGTCACATCGAAACTGGCCAGGATAAAAAAACTATGACACTGGCATATGAAACATTGGAGAGTATTGAAGCACTGAGGCCTACTCAACACTACGACACCAAAGCCTGACTGTAAAAAAAGTTGCACAATTATCCATATGGATTTTCGAGCAGCTGTTTGACATTAGCCTATCGAGTGTACGACAACATATCATGAAACATTGTCCACCCAAGGCCTGGATCATGATTATTATGTAATTTATACAGTGCACATCACCAAAGGTCTTCGTCGAATCGTTCCAAAACCACAGATGCATCCTCAACATCCTTCTGGGCTTTCTTTCGCATGTAAAAGATCGGACAATCTTTGCTTGTACATAAAACATCCTTGAATACCGAGTGAGTCAACGCCATAAGCTTATTTGAAGATGGCATCCGTACCTGGTGCAACGATCCTTGACACCGTTGGCACTGGGTCCACAATCTCGAAAATCGGACTTGCATCTGCGACGTTGCATTCACTTGTTTTTGATAAAGTTCGCGGATTCTTGGCCGGCAATTGTTACAAACGGCGCCGTCTTAAGCTATTAGTGAGACATCATGATTCGGAGAGGATAGAAATCTGCTGACTGGGTACACTATTGTTTGGCCGCAAGGCTGATTTGCATCCGAGACAAGTTGCCGTTTTGACGGCAAACTTCATGAGTCCTCCTACGGTGGGAGTTGCAATTGCGATTGTACGAGTATGATCGCCGGACACTACTGAATGTCAGCTATTGCGAAAGGAGTGAGAAGCTCAACGCATACACAACGAGTTTGCTTTTTCACCGAGGATGGGCTCGAAAATTCTCATGAGAGGTTTTGAGAGTTGATTCTCCAGATAGTATTTGGTATCGATAGGTATATTGTTTTCCAGCACATAGAGCGGATCCTCGGACTTTTCGTAGGCAGCTGCGCCTGCAATGGGAGATAATTAACTCAAGGCATATCGTTAAGTATCTAGATCATACCTTTGATACCTTTGACGATGACGTATGCAACACGGTCACCAAGAGCGGGCGCAGAACCAGCATCGCGCTGACGCATTCTTTCTGCAAGTTCTACGTGGGCTTGCTTTGCTGTGTAATCTGCTTTGGCAAGCGCTTTCGTGATCACCAGCTGGGACATATCGATTTTGTTCTGCAGTAGATCCGAGATCATTCGTTTCGTGTAGCTAAATTCAGAATCAGCGTAAGCGGGCGCAATGGAGTGATATCATACTTCTCCGCTCCCTTCACGTCTCGATCAATAAGCATTTTGTGTAAACATGTTTCAATGACAGTCGAAACAAGTCGGCAATTATCTCTTCGAACAGTCTAATTATGGTTACCACAAGAACGATCCGAGAATCCTTCAAGAGTAATTCGTACCTCGATACCTTTCGCGTCCATTTTGTCGTATTTCTCTGCCTTTGTCCAATAGAGCCCCGCATATCGCTTTTTGCTGATGAGCAAGTAGGGGAAATATACTTTTTCGAACTCGAGATTAATCGGCTTGACGAACTTGGTCGTGACGAAAGATGCAGCTTGGGCTCCTGTGTTACGATTCGCTTGAGAATGAGAGTGATAACACAGTAAAGGACCTACCAAGTTCCATGACAGTTTTCAGGTCCGATGGGCCAAATTTGACCATGACAGAGTCTGTATCGCCATAAATTACTTCAGCGTTGTGACTATGTCCATTTGACATAGAGAATTCGGCTTCTACTTCCTAATGAATATCAAGATCTTGAGAATCTGCTAAATACTCATCGGGCCAATGATCAAACCTGCTTGGTTTTCTCGATCATTTGGCGGCCGTACGCAGTCACGCTGGATGAAATAGCAAGACATGGCAGCTTCCCAACCGTGGCACCAGTGAACCCATACACAGAATTAGCACTTATCTGTGACAAACTCTGTGATATGCTGAATCATAGCATGAGTCAAGCGTACCTTGAGGGCGAGCTGACGGCCATCCAATACTGCTCTCCTGAAAGGATCAGTCTCTTTCTTGAGATCAGCTTTTGCGCGTTTTCTGGCAGAAATAAGGTCTTCCAGCACAGTCGGCAATAGCCCTTTCCGTTTGGCCTTCGTTACAAAGAAATCTACAGACCACTGATGGTTAAAGAATGATTAGATGCGACGATGTATCCCACCATTGTTTGGTGTCTGGATAAAATCTACATCTTTTATGAGCCCCAGTCGGTCAATAGTTTGCCTGTCCAGAAGTGTCGTGTAGCACAAGTTATGTGCCATCATGATGGACGGATATAAGGAACTAAAGTCGAGTGTCGCAATAGGTGCATCGTAGTAACCTTTCTGAGGCTCGATAACGGTAGCACCTTCATACTGTTCATCTGTACCTGCAACGTTCTTAGTCAGAAAGTAGCAGTATTTGATAGGTATGCTACAGCTTACCTTCACTCTTGAACGCAGGAACAATATAACCTTCACCATTCGCTCTCCGAAATAGTTGCGACAGAACTTTGATAGATTGCCCACGAGAGAGTAGAAAATTGAACGGGACGCCCGTGACGCGCGCCATCTCAGTGTAGTTTACGAAACACATTAGCTTATCCAGCAACCGCTGCGGCAGGTAGGCATCCTTATGGGGACATGTTGTCTAAGATCCTTTAGCAAAGCAGTTATTGTAGAACCTCACCTTCAAACAATACACGGCTAACCGCCGCCTGGACTCGGGCCCACCATTTTGCAATTCCGTAATGACTGAGTGGTGGACGTCTTCTTTTTGCTCGCCCAAGAACTGCGCACAGACAGAATTAAGCGTATAACTGCGTAATTTGTGTTCCCGTTGCATGAATTGAAGCACGTCAAGCTGCAGACGACCATCGAGTACTGTCTCCTTTGAATCACGTTGACCGTAAGCCTTCGAAGAGAAATGGGTATCTTTCACTTGCGTCTTTACGCCTTCGCAAACAGGATGTCAGTCGAGTGTAATGACATGCGAAATAGAGATTGACATACCCTTCAATTTCCCAAGAAGGGGGAATCTGGTGACTTTCAGGTGTTTAGCCCTGTCGATGAGATACGGCCAATCGAAATTCGCAACATTATACCCGATGACTACGTCAGGATCCACCTGTTCAATAAAGTCTCGCCAAGCGAGAAGGAGCTTTGCCTCATCGTCAAATGACAGAACCTGCGATCCGACGATGTGAGAGCAAGTGTTAAGCGTGAATACATTGCGAATAAAGGGTTGCGTTTCGCCTGATCACATATGCGTGAGTCTTGTCATCGGGTGGAGTTACGAAGTTCTACCTTGCCGAGTTACCATGGTCGCAATTTGGATAACTGGATCAACATTGGCCTCGGGAAATATGCCTTTTCGCCCCGCACATTCAATATCGAAACTGAGTATACGGAGGGGTGCAATATCTTGCCAGTCTCCCTCAGGAGAATGCGAGATGAATGAATCCCATCTTTGTGAGATTTGAGCAATAGGAAGCATCACATGGCGAATTCCACCGTACCTGACATTAAGCTCAATTTGGCACGTAGACCGTTTTGCTTCCTCGGAAATAAGCTTATATTTTCCTGGAAGAATTTCGATCCAATTCATTCCTACCACCTGAAAAGAGATAAATGATTCGAGGTTGACATTCTGGACGGCAAGAGGACTGACCTGTGTGTCGATCATAAAGCGAAGTATATATGGGACATTGCTCTCGAAGGTGGAAACAGGTTGACCAAGGGTGAAAAATTCTCCGAATGATACTTCGCCCCGTTCAAACACGCGTATTTACCACCGAATGATAAGTCAGCACGAGAATGTGCTTCAAGTTCAATAACTTATCTCGAACTTTAGGAAGGGACCTGGGGTCTGTTATTGTAAGCTTCATAAATGGGAACCAGTCGTCCCCTAAATAGCCCCAGATGGTGCGCTTGTTGACAATTTCAATGTTAAGAACGTAGTTAGCTCCTGCGGCGTCCTAACAAAGCACATCATATCGGATCCCATAACATGCCAGAAGCATCGACTTACATTGAGAACGTTCATAAAGGCATCCAAATCAGCGCGATCGAAACCACGAGGAACAGGGATGTAGAAGTAGGGCATGAATTGTATAACATTGGCAAGGACGCTGTGGCCAGCCTAAAGTATTCCATGTTTCAATAGAGCGAGAAAGCAAACGAAAAAATAAACCCCATACCTTGGTGACACCAAACATACGCAGTATGGTACGTCCATTCTCATCTGATGCATTCTCAATATCCACCTGTTGGAAGACTGGCACAGCTCATCGGAAAGAATAAGCTCATGAGAGAGAAGACATACCAATGGAGTCCACCTTCTCGTTTATTGGTTTAAGCTTCGGGCGGGACCAGGAATCAGCGCCACCCTCAGAGGCTGGTATACGCATGTCTAAGAATACATCGCGAAAGTGGGATCAAGAAACACACATGGACCGTCTGAGACACCCTGACTAAGTTGTTCTAGGACATCTGCGAAGGACGAATTCTGAGTTTTCTGAGAGCCAGACGGAACTAATTTTCTTCGTTTTGCGACCGGCTCAGTAACTAAGTCAGCCTTGGCTCTATCACTTGGTGAGCGTTTTGCCTCAGAACACGAACCACACAATTGTTCACCTAGAGCGTCCATTGGCATTTAAGGTAGACATGACCGACGTGAAGCTGTGAGTTAAGAAGTAAGACGCGCAGGTGACGCGTGTGGTCGCGTTTGTACCATTCCCATTCAAGGACACGCCCCTGTGTGACGCGGATCCACATGATCTGAAATACATTACAGTCTACATCTATCTTCTACTCCAGGAAGAGCTCGGTGCACATCCTGATTGTATCTGTGGGTGACTGGACAGCGTGTCCAACAGTCCTTGGATCCATGTAAATCTCATGGTCATTTCCCCCCTGCGGGTGTTCGTCGATACGTGGTGTATGCCTAGCTTGTCAAACTCACCACATGAGTTTTGTCCCCAAAAAAGTGGATCTCCTCAAATCCTTCGTTCTCGACAAATTGTAGACAGTAACGCTTATCCCAGCCATCAGGGAAAACATCAAAAGAGATCTGACCACCAATCGAAAACGTCAAATGGAGATCGAGGTTTTCTGGGCGACACAGCTCGCGGAGTTTCTCGATGAATGCAGCGCGGATTTTGTGTTTCTGATAATTAATATTAAGCTCGTATTCGTGAAAATATATCTACCGACTTACTTTGTCATACTCCTCGAATGCATCACGTTCTTCTTTACTGCTCAAAAATTTACTTGAGGGGTCCTGTGTGCAAGTCGCATTATACATACGTCGCATTCCTCCCTATCGGGCTGACATTGATCATCCCATTGCGAAATTCGACGAATGTTCCGCTGAGAAAAAGGCTCGATGACACGCAACAATGGGAAAGAGGCACCACGGACCGCTTGATCGGAATGTCGATCTCGGACAAGTAGCGAAGTGTAAAGTTGACGAGTTTCTTGTACTTTTCCTCCCCTACAAAGTTGATGAACGACTGGGATGCTAAACGCTTTCCGAAACGAAAGGCTGTCAATCCATTCTCTGCAAACGCAAAATCAAAATCCTCGAGGACTGGTGGGGTGTAAGTATCGAACAGCGCTTCGCAAGTAGAGAACGGACCGTTCCTCCCGTCAACAGTAAGTTGTTCACTGATTTTTCCAAAATCAGAGCCTCCAACGAACCCAATTGCAAGTTTGTGTCTCAGATCGGTAAGGAGTTTGGCCATCTCCGGAGTAATTTTTTGTCTAAGAGTGGTCGAAGAGTGTATTTTAGGATATCGATGATATCAGTCTCACCTGGGACGTGTCAACGTGTCGTCTACATCGAAGAGCAGTAACTTTTTAACGGGACGTTCAGCGAAATCTGAGGCGAGCATGAATGATGGGTGGTGGACCTAGTAGGACCCGACACGTTGACAGGATCAATCTCGGATCGGTATTCGGGTCGATTAGATGCGGCAGTGCATAATCGAAGAGTCAGGCTGATTCATGTCATATCCTTCTTAAATTACTGCCTTCCACCAGGTCCTCACAAAGATGGCCCGCAGATACAATGTATTCAGTCTTCCATCTCAGCTAGTTGACACCATCGCCCCTAGAAACCTCATCAGCCAAGCACCCCAAGCACCACCTCGTGAGCCGTCACCCCCGCCACAAGTAGTAGTAACACCTACTTCAAGCTCGAATGCCAAAAGCTGCAATATCTGCCTTTGCGCTGCTTTTGTAGGTGTGGATGAGCAACGTGCGCACTTTCGCACCGATTGGCATCGCTATAACGTCAAGATCCGTCTTACTGGTGGAAGCACCGTCTCCGAGTCCGCATTTGCTCAACTCGTCGATGGTATGCATTTTCTCTCCCGTTTTTCGAGAAGTACCTGACTCTGTGCTGCATATTTGCAGGCCTCGATGATTCTCTTTCAGGTTCTGCCTCCTCTGATGAGGAGTCTTCTGATGAATCAGACGCTGTTGCCGCACTCCTTGGCAGAGTCAATCGCGCGTCCTTATCTGATTCCCCCGAGAACAGCATTTCTAGGGTCCCACTGACAGCAGTTACTTGGTTTCACTCACCTCCGTCAACACAGATCGGCGTTTATAGAGTTATATTCCCTCTCGGTACCCCGTCAACGGCATATTTATCGGAATTCAAAGAGATGCAAACTATTGTCGAGGGAGGGAGGAAATGGGCCATGTTCATGGTTGCCGGTGGACATTTTGCGGGAGCTATAGTGAGAGTTGGACGCATCGCAGAGGATCAGGACGAGGTCGTCCAGAACAGAAAAAAGAAACCTCCAAAACCAAAGCCGGAGACGGAAGTCTTGAAACACAAAACATTCCATCGTTATACAAGTAAGTGTATTTCGTCCACCATTGGATGACTTTTGACGTAAGAAATATAGCTCGTAGAAAGCAGGGAGGCTCGCAGTCGGTTAATGACAATGCAAAGGGAGCTGCTATCAGCGCTGGCGCCATGTTACGCCGCTACGGTGAGCAGGCACTACGGGATGTAAGTGGGAATCACTGCGTTACATGGGTTTAACGCATAGAATTGTAACAGGACATCCGTAATTTACTTCAAGATTGGGCAGAAGATATCCGCGAGTGTGAGCGCATCTTCATTCGGGCAAGTGTATCCAATCGCCGCATTTTTTTCGACTACGAAGGCTGTGTGATCAACAAAGGAGATGATAGACTACGGACGTTTCCGTTCCCAACACGACGTCCTGTACGGTTTTGTGCGCTGTCAGGCAGACCATTTACTGATGCCGCTTGATTAGACTCAGGCAGAACTTACTCGGTGTCTCCAAGAACTAGTTCAAGCCAAAGTTTCGCATTTCACAGAAGAGGAACTTCGCGCACAGGATGAGGCTTACCTTGCTTCACTTCCAAAGCCAAAACCCCCGCCAACGCAGTCTGCTCCTGAATTTTCTGCAAAGCCCAAACCCCTTCGTCTGACCAAAGAGGAGGAGCTGGAGCGGGAAAAGTGGACTCGATTGCTTGACATGATCTCCAAAGGCCGTCTCGAGCCTTTGAAAGGGTTCTGGGAGCGAGAAAGTGAAAATATTGGTGGCGTCGATACACCTATCCCGGAGTGGACAGGTGATCGGAGGGCGTCACTTCTCCAGGTTGCAGCACAATCAGGACACGAGGCAGTCGTGCAGTGGTTATTGTTCGAACTTCACGCGGATCCAACGACCCCTGTTTCGCTTGCGTGGACAAAGGACGGTGGAATTGAATCAGATGAGTCCGACAGGGAGGTGCTTCCTACAGGGTCACGGCGTACAGCATACGATCTGGCGCGATCCCGTGCGGTGCGCGACGTCTTTCGACGGTGTGCAGCTGATCATCCAGATTGGTGGGATTGGTTTGGAGTTGCACACATCCCAAGTGCGTTGAGTAAGGAGAAAGAAGAGGAGAGGGATAACAAGAAAAAACAAAGGAAGAAAGGATTGAAGGAGAGACTTAAGGAGAGAGAAGCGCGAGAGCGGGAGAGGACTCCGGAAGTGGCGGTTCCCATCGAAGAACATCCAACAGTCAAAAAGGCACCTCCAAGTGGACCACAGAAACTTGGGGGTTTGTCTGGTTCCACAGATGGTACTGCGGGACTAACACCGGAAATGAGAGCCAAAGTTGAACGAGAGCGAAGGGCTCGGGCGGCAGAGGCTCGACTCAAGTCATTAGGAGGGCATTAGATTAGATTAGATGTGCGACGCGTGACCCGACGCGTTGTGCGTGAATCACGTGCGTTGCAATAACGATCTCTTTGTTGAAGACCGCGACCGGAGAGACATGGCCCCGTCAAAACACGCCCGTATCGCCGAAAACGACGGAGACGACACAGAAACAGACACACCAAGACAAAGCAGTCGGCAAGGAAGCAAGAAACGCATCAGCGACGTCCATGGACTCGATTCTGACGCCAGTTTTACCTCGGATCCCAGCCGCGGCCCACTGAGAACAGTCAACATCAATGATGACGCCGCCGAAAAGCGGCGGCGGCGAAAGAGTACGAAATTAGCCGTTATTGAGAACACACAGGCAGGTCCATCTTCTGGAGACAGGATGGATGTCGGTGAGAACCCCAGAGCTACACTCGCCAAGCAGAAGCAACAGCAGCAGCTCAATTCAGCACTTCCTGCCCCAGTCATAAACGTGCCTCTCGACGTTATGAACTCGAATTTCGAAGAGTGGATGAAGATGGCAACGGATAACGTGTGTCGCACTTCTTCAACTCGGTTTACTTGCTCACTCTCCCGTAGAAAATCAACGCGGCTAACTCGTGGAATTTTGCCCTCATCGACTACTTTCACGACATGTCTCTCCTTCGGAATAATACCGATAATTCGATCAATTTCCAGCGTGCTTCATGTACGCTTGACGGCTGCGTGAAAATTTGGACGAGTCGTGTTGATAGCGTTGGCACCGAGACGGGCAAGCTGCTCAGCAACCTCGCCAACGAGAATATCGCAGCAGGTGCAGAAGAGGATGAAGCCGCTTCCGACAATCCCGACGGACAGGACGCCTCGCAACCGAGGAAGAAAAAGAAGGCACACCGACCTGATTCGACGCTTGCCAAGGATCCCGGTCAACTTAAGAGCAAAAAACTAGACCTTGAATTTCGTGTCGATCCGCTGTTCAGAAAAACTTGCGCTGATTTCGACGAGGGTGGTGCGCATGGGCTTCTGATGAATCACCTTGGAGTTGGTGTCGGAACAGATGGTGGCTTGCGCATTGTCTTTGATGCGAGTGATTCTATGGCCAAGGTCGCAGACGAAGAAGAGCCAGTACTCGAACCCGAGGAAGACGTCGATTTAAGCTACCTAAGAAGTTTGTGATCGTTGCATATTTTTTACGAGCATCCCACTGAAATGCAAGCAATAGGCCATTTTTTCCCAGATCTGGAGAACCTAGAAGATAAAGCCATCGCACATTCCTTGGCGGAGTTCTCGTTTACCCACGATAACATAACTCTAGACGACCCCAGTCTCTATCAAGATGATACCCACGCTGCAGATGACGATGACGATGGGAATGAAGCAGAGTTCGGAATATTCGGTGAAAACAACGCTATGAACGTCGATGCCGGTGGTTTCCCTCAAACGGAGGACTTTTTCACAGGAGATCAAGCTGCTGCTGATGGCTACGCGGATGGTGGTGTATTTGGTGGCGATGATGATGGGAGCGGACACGACGGCTCCCCTGGTGCTGAGGTGCAAAATACGCGGCCTGGCACTTTCGTGCCATTTGATCCGCGTCGAATACCCACCGAACGAGATCTGGTCATGGCCATGACTGATGCTGATGGGGATAGTAGCATTATGGGGTATTTTGACCAAAACATCATGAAGAATTGGGCCGGTCCTGAACACTGGAAACTGCGCAAAGTCATCAGAAAATGTAAGTTTAAGTCGATATTGATCAGTACCTCACACATTTGCTCGCAGCGGAGGCAACCGACGCAACGGCTGCCAAACCTCGCCGAGAGAAGAAGGAGGCCTTTAGGATCGATTTCCTTTCGCCATCAGAGAAGGACGTCAAAACATTGTCGAATGAACTCTTTGCCCCTGTTACTCGCGGAGCTGGCATCACCTTACTTACTCATGGCAATACTAGACCGAATTCCAAAAAAAGCGGGCGTAACAAGAAAGTCAAAGAAGAAAAGCGTGACACACACACACTTCCAGACGACATGCACTTCTCTAGCAGGCAACTCGTCACTCTGTTCTTGAAGCCCAAGTTCTCTGTGAGCATACCAATTTCTCGACGCAACCATTACTTACGGTTATGTGTTTTCCAAGCTGAAAATGCGAGGACAAAGAGTTCGTTTCAACGAAACAGGAGACGGCGAAGTCGACGAGAATTTCTGGGCGCAGGCTGCTGCCGATCAAGCTGCAGGTCGCATGGGTCAAGAAGATGACGAGAGTGCGTGTTCGCATGATCAACAAATTATATCTATAATTTTCTGATCCTCTTAGGCGGCGATGCGCCAGCACCGTTTAATACCCAGTTTTTCAACGACGATGACGACGGACCAGCATTTGATGACCTTTATGAGGGTGATGTAGACGGTGATGGGGTTATTCCGGAGGACGCTGGAGAACAGGACCTCATAGCCGCAACACAGGGCATAACCCGTCGAGTCCGACCTGAATCCGTCAACTATGCCAAACGCGCTAAGCGTGTGGATGTGCGGAAGCTGAAAGAAAATATCTGGAAAGGTTTGGACATCAAAGTACATCACAAGGAAGAGCACGAGGATGAAGAAATGGTGACGATCTTTCTTGTAGCACTCGTTCTGAACCTGGCTTACTCTCTTTCAGGACATGGTTGATCAAGACCTGACTGACCCGTCGGATGGAAGACAATTCAGTCAGGTGATATCCGGCCTCCAAAGGTCTTATCCGAAAGATAAGCTGGAGGAGATTAGCACAAGTTTCTGCTTCATCTGCCTGCTACATCTAGCCAACGAGCAAGGGTTGAAGTTGCAACAATCCAGCGGCACTCCCGACGACAATGGAATTGACGAGGAATCATTCGAATTCCAGGGAGTGGAAAGAATTGCGGACATATGGAGCTTGGAGGTGCGTCTACCCCTCCCAAGCCCAGTTCGAGACTGACTTTTTATGTCAGGTCTTCAGAGACCCGAACGCCTCATCTGTCGCATGACGAATAACTTATCTTATTTCCAATATTCTTCACCTCATCTGTGGTTCAATCTTGTGATGTATATCATTGTAACTCCTTGCTAGTTTCAACATGGATTCAAGTTGCTCCGAGTCCGAGAGTAAATCCCACGTCACTCACTGCAGACCAACAAAACTGAAAGGAAATTTATTGAATACATGAACAAAAGTTAGAAATACAGAGGTCGGATTTGGGTTGGATCTAGTGCTACAGCTGACAGAGCGCTACAGTGGGGTGAACATAACCTGCATAGTGTTGTATCAATTGAAATAAAAGGCATAAAGCAAGTTGCCGCGCCCCTGAGGCCGCGCGAAAGTTGGACTTGATAACATCACCGTCGGTGCACCTAGCCATGACATCGACCGTGACGCTCAATGTACCCTGGCCTTCCAACGACGCCACATATTCTCGTGCTTGCGCTGACGTCTCGCGCTCAGCTCGAGGTATTCTTGATAGGCTTGTCCAGAAAGCTCGATCATGTCAGAAGTGGAAGTACGGAACGGAAAGACAACGAGCAAATCCGAGGGTGCGATGCGTGCTTGCGGCACTGACGAAGCCAGGAAGAGGCGTTCGCCGAACGGGGTGTAGGTATACACGTCCAACCAGCGATCACGGCGGTTGTGGGAGCGTGCAGCTGGAATGTAAAAAGGTTGTAGTCAGGAACAGGAACGACGTAGATGAACCCATCAGGGCCAGCGCGTCGCACCTTGGATGATCATCACCTGGTGTTGAACGAGTGCGATTGCAACTGTACCATGGTTCATGACGAAAGGGAAATTTATTGGATACAGTGGGAATTGGGATATTTGATACAGCAAGAGATGTTGGGTATCGGAAGGAAAAGGAGTGACCTGAGGACCGGAGAAGGCGTTTGCGAAGGCGTGCCGGTGAGTAGTCTGCGCCAAGGTGCCAGGTTTTATGGCCGGTGGTGTTCTTGTTCCCTGATGATGTCAAGGCGCAAGCACACAAGCAAATGGCCGGATATGTCCCAAAGGCAGTCCATCACAAGGCCGAGTACACAAGGCAGCAACACGCAAAGGATAAGGGCGTTCGCCGTTCACAGGCGTGCACAAGGAGATACCCGCATTCGGAAATACGGCCGACTCAAACTCGGAGTGCTCGCTTCCGTCCTTGTTTTTGAGTGAACAACTTTTGACGTCGCTGCTCTCGAATCCATATGATCCCAAGTGCATCAGCTTGAAGCATGACGATAAGGCGTCTTGCCCTTATGATGCCATCTTTAAAGCGCTTTTGATCCCACAGTGAACAACAATAGTACTATTATTAGTATAATTCCGAACGAACAAGAGGTGCGTGAGATGCTGCTGGCACGTTGCCACTGCGTTTGAGGCGAAACTGTGGTTGCCAGCTTCCTTTACTCACGTGGTGAAGACTGACCAAGACCAAATCTTCTAGCTTGATATGCTGGGGTCCTACTTTCCAGCGTCTCTCTGCCCCGACTTCTAAAGGTTTGTTCCACATTTTCTAGGTGACAATCGTCAGATACCCACTTTACATCGCTTTTCGGATAAACATACCTCGATGAATCGAACAGTAGCCTTGGCTACCCTCTGTGCAAGCTTTCCCTTCGTGATTGGATCTTTTGTTTTACTCCAATTTCGCGATGGGATCTGACGTTTGAACGAGGGATACCCGGGCCACTGGCGGCCAAGCCTGTTAACAACGCCGTACTGTACGGCTGCTCGGTGTTTACTTACATTTATCCTGATGGACACTGACGGCCCGCAACCCTGCAGGACGGGTTCATCGTTGTCAGCGAGATGGCGCAGCCTCCCATGTAGAGCGTCCTCGAGTGAGATGCCCCACTCGTCCGGCTTTCTGGTCATGAAGATGATCGGGGACAAGAGGAGAATCCGCTCAAGGTAGCGTTCCTTATCCGCCTCCGTGAGGGGCTTGTAAAGTGTCTGCGGTACGAATTCGTTGGTCCCTGTGACGACAATCGCATCCACGCTAACCCGTTTCCACAAATTATGGCACTCCTTGGAGTTTCTTTGCCCAACTCCGTCCTTGCGGCATTGTCGTTATTAATTTCCTTCTCCCGGGAAGAAGGGAAGGGGCTCACTTGCCACGGAGATTCCGCTGTGCTGGCCAGAGGGCTCGGAGTGTCAAACACTTCTGGTGCGACAGGGCTGGGAATTAGGTATGGGGAGACTTGCCGCTGACCGTGCAACGTCTAGGGAAAGTAATGAAGTGAGTACCCTAAGGGATAATCTTTACTTCGACTAACCTCGGCCTTCAATAGTTCGAGCTGCGGCTGCTTCGATTCCATGTTCTGCTCTGTGACTAGCTGGCCGCTATATGTTTCGGCCCAAGGCGCGCTAATAAGCATGTTCGGTATGCCAGAAAATTGGTCCACGGCCGGTCGAGAAATAGCAGTCTGGCCACCATAGTCTGGCATCGCTGAAAGACCAATACGGCGGCGTGAGATATCAAGAACATGTAAAGTATCATTCGTCGCGTAGAAGGAGCGGTCTGACGGGAATGATATCTATAATGGAATGTATCAGAGCGATGATTGGATGTAAAGTCATGGGTATTACCTGGAAACCTTGAGCAACCTCTGTTAAGGAGAATGCCTCCGCATCGGGGTACAAACGGCCCCGTTCCGGCCCCTTGCTCGAGACTGATTTGTATACGACGTCTGACATATCATCACACATAGATGACAGGATAGTGACGGACTTGGGTCAAGAAAATTCAGATGGAGAGTCTAGCAGAGTGACACTTAACCTTTATATATTAGCACCTTCAACCTTTGGCCCTCGGCAGATATACACTAACATCCATATCCGGCTATGGCCTGATCTACAGGACGACACAAGAGAAAGAACGTTTCTCAGTCGTGAGCGTGTGGAGGTTTATGCCATGCAATCTGCACTGACTGGGGTTAGGCAAGTCCATATTCAACCAGCATGGCGCAGTTTCCATGACGAGTTTCCATGACGAGTTCCCAGTGCTTTGGGAGAACGTCCCAGTGTGGAATCCGAAGCGGGTTCTAAAGCTAACGCTCTTCGTGTCGAAATGGATTACTGTAAAAAGCGGACTAACGTTAACTGTGAGTACTAGTAACGGTCATCATAGGCACGTTGACTCGGAGTCATTGAGCCACAACGCCCCGGGAACACAGCTACTCACGATGCTGTCAAACAGCAGATCCGAGCGTGCTTTTTATGATTGCATTCCGGCCACAGCTTGGTGTTGGCGGCTGCATTTCACGCCCGGTTGCCCGAGTGCTTGACCGACGGGCTGCAGGATAAGCATCACACAGGATGCAGTTATCAAGATGCTGACTGAGCCGCGCCACAAGATCGATGCCAGCTACATATTGATCTGGCGGGTTCACGCTCCCGGGCCGAGTCTCGCCGCAATCAGAGCTGTGTATCTTTATTAAATTGACGTCACCGGTGGACCGAACCGAGATCCGAATCTTGAGCCAGTGATTTTTGACGGCAAAACCTTGTATCGCTTCAGACTCGTTGGCATACAGGCGATCATTGTGGCTCTGGAGCGCTTCACCCATGACGGAAGTGGGATGTCCAAGGTGCGCTATGCGTGGTAACTCAATGGACTGCACCTTGCATTTGACATAGCTATCTACCTCGCTGACACCAACCTTCGTCGGACAGGGTTGCGAATTTCCATTGCCTGTAAGCTCGCCTGTGGGCTGTCATGATACTTCGATCAGTATACCCGTCGCAGAACATGTGGCTAACGCTGTAGTCATAATATTTCACGGCAGGGGCCGCAGCATACCTGAGCGTCCGAGTCGACACGGGCGAGCCTCGTCATTACACCGGGGTGAGCAAGGTAACTTACTCGCACTGCGTGACTGAAGCATGCGTTTCTGTGTCTTCCTTATAAAAAATTGCATAGGGGCTCAAACGGTGGTCCTTGTCAAGCTCCCCAATGCAAAGTGCACAGCGAAAGGCCGCAGCGTACCCGGCGCATGCGAGAACGGCGAGGACGCGTAAAAGAATCATAGTGTGTAGGTAGAGGAACTATCGCTGAGAGCAGGCGTGGAGAAGACCTAGCTTGTCTTGTGGCCTTTATAATCTCGCCTCTGGCGGATCTGATCCTCTCCAGGAAGGGTCTAACCAAACGTGGATCAAAGGGATGGATGAAATGGCATTGCAGGCACGTCGCCAAAAGAGACTTCGGCTGTGAATCGAAAGGACAGTGAGTGCACTACTTCGACTCTGAATTCACCTTTTGGCAGTGGGAACTACGGCGCGTGCATTAGTCTGTCTCAGAACATAAAATTGGAAGACGAGGAGTGTAAACGAAGACGTGTACAGGAGATCAGTGAGTTGCTTGCAATTGAAAGATATAGCAAACGAAACAACTAAGAACCGTTACGCGTTATTACTGATTCTGGTATCCCTAGTAGGGGCATCCGTAAGCACCAACAAAGTCCATCACACTTTCAATAAGGAGAGGACAGGCTGCTACTTGGCCAAACACGAGCTACCGAAGATGTGGTACACCCGGCACCGTATAGATGATTATCGAGGATATCGGGTATAGTTGTAGACGAGGCAAACAATAACTTGAAGATAAGAATTGTCACCAGACAAAAATCAAGAGACAGATCGAGGAAAGCGAGTTGTCTCGCTAGTACGGAGACGGAGCACTGCGAAGGCGGAGTTGGGGTTGCCAACTCCCTTTGGAAACGTGGTGGAGGGAAACCAAGATAAGATCCTCCACTTTGATGTGCCATTCTCCAACTTTCCACCTTTTATCAGAACCCGCCTCCATAAGTTTGTCTTGCGAATCCTAAAACTAGCTTGAGCGGAACGCCACATGGATTGAACATCAGATTATACTCGCCTCTATAAAATGTTTGATGCAAGTAGCGATATTCTTTGCAAGTTTTGCTCTGGTGATGTGGCCTTTTGGATTCCTAAAGTCCTTGGTTGGAATCTGTTTCGACCATGACTGATAGCCAGGCCACTGTAAAAGGGTGTTAATAGATTAAGGCGACAAAGATTTACGATGCGTACCTGGATACGGATCGATACGGAGGGCCCGCAGTTGACAAACATGCGCTCGTCCTTATCTTTCAGATCCTTCAGTCTTTGTCTGAGGGCATCATCGAGAGATATTCCCATAGCCGATGGATCATCCGAGTGGAAGAAGATAGTTGGTTGTAACATCACCTCTCGAATGTACCGTTTCCTGTCGGCTTCCGTGTACGGTTGGTAGACGGTCTGGGGGATGAAGTCTATCCTCCCAGAATTCTCGGCCACGCTTTTCCATTCAAGTATGTGAGGCATCAGCACTTGTGTTTCTACGTCCTAATCCCAAATCAATCGCCATCCACGACACTAGAAGGGGAGGTTACCGATGTGAGGAGAAGGGCGGATAGATGGTCGGAGCCCCCCAATTTGATGTATGATGGGTTGTATGACGAGGGTGATGAAGCAATAGGTGATTTGTTCTCAAAGAAATCCTACGAGGCAGAGAGCTCATAAAAGATCACGCCAATGGTACCTTTATACATACTGGAATCAGTATTCCACTATCCGCAGGCGCTGAGCGGGGCGAGGGAGATGGAATATGGATGGCTGGCGTCATGCTAGGATGTCCGTGACAGGGTGTTCGTAGTAACGTGGAAAGAGAGCTGCTGGATGCCGTGGAACTATCCAAATCGTTGTGGTAAGATTTCACTTGGGTATCGATGTAAAGTGGGTTCGGCTGTTGCCGTTGGGGGGTAGATAGGTTGCCAGTATTCTGTGCGTAAGACGGGTTATGGAAATGTACGGGATGAGGATAATCGAGGGGCATCTGACAGGGTTTAGCGATGGCAGCACCTAGGTGAACACTGCGCTCACATCGGGGAAAGTAGCAAGCCCAAAACCACAGGGGTAACACATGTTGTTTTCGATATCGTCGGATTGCATGTGGTGACCACCTTCAACCATCGGGCTGAAAAGACTAGAGTAAAACTCTGGGAAGTGGGCTGGGTCTCTATCCATGATGGTTAAGGATGGTGAAGACATATCTGTTGGGTTTCAAGACCTTATATGCGCAGCAACCGGTGCAGAAACGGTCTCGAAATCCACAGCATCTTGCTGTAAGAATCGGACAACTCAAGTAGCGCTTGCAAAATCCGCACGAGGAACACTTGCTAGGAGAGTATTCATGACAAAGGTTGGATGACGTACTATCAGCTCTGGTGCCGCATGCCAACTAGTATCGCAATTCCGAGGAATGGGCACATTTATCACCGTATGTCTTTTGAGAAATTTATGCGGCGATTCCAAAGTGTCGTTCTGGAAAGGCGGGACAGCCACGCCGCCGCAACCTGTGCTCAACGCTAGGGGCACAGCGCCGGGAAAACCAACACAATTAGAACGTCGATAGAATGTACAGTAGATAAGAGTGGGAACTCTGGGACTTGGGCCCATGCAAGTACGAGTGCAAGTTCAGGGGAAGGGGTCGATGCCAAATTTGGTCATCGAATCTTGTAGTCAACCAGTATGTCCTCGCTCGCCGGCGCCCTGGAGGAACCCGTGCATTACAACCGCGGCTACCCCCCTGCATTCTCAACCATTGCTCACGACCAAGATGATGTTGATATGGAAACTTTTGGCAGCGAACTGGGACTCAAAGACGAACCGAACCCCGGCCTACATGCTGTGATGCACCGGGATGGCAGGGACGAAGCAATGGATGACCTTTTCGGACAGGATGCTGAAGTGGATGAGTCTAAACAGGTCAAGTCCGAAACGTGCGTGCCGTCTCTCGATACGATTACATGTGCTCATACTACGCGTATCCAGGAGCTTGGCCGCGACACCTGTTGAATCGGGGTACGATTCTGATGAGCTTTCGCAAAGGGAAAAAGACCATAGAAATGCATTGGAGTATCATGAAAGCGACGAACCTGCTGCTGTGGTACAACAGCTTCAAGAGGCCAACGTTTCCATACCGAACATTCCAATGCCAAGGACTTCTGACGGTGATGTGAAATATATTCCCCCGTCAGCTGGGATACATACTGATTAATATCCTAGCATTGGGTCATTCGTGTACCCAACTTCGTAAAAGTTGACTCGAAACCATTTCACCCTGACACCTATGTGGGTCCGGAACAAGACGAAGAAGACTCCCACACGAATGAAAGTGTCCGCGAAAAAAGCATGTCCGTAAAACTCAAGGTAGAAAATACTGTCCGATGGAGGTGGATCAAGGACGAATTCGGCCAAGATGTGAGTGCTCCCCACGTTAACAGCACCATTTTTCATCTTCATTGCAGAAACGCCAATCAAACAGTCGAATTATACGTTGGTCTGACGGTTCCATGAGTCTACGGTTAGGCAAGGAGCTTTTTGATATCAACCAGACCATCGACACTTCTGGCGGTGTCTTCCGTCAGTCGATCGGAAATTCCCAACAGGCTTCTCAGAATGCACCGCCTGTATCGCAACAAAGCGGTTTGAGATCTCATGGGTTAACCTATCTTGTCGCGCAACACAAGCGGTCGGAGGTCCTTCAGGCCGAAGCCGTCATCACCGGTTATATGACCTTACGGCCGACCGGTATGCAGTCTGAGACACATCGTATGCTAGTCCGCGCGGTCGGTCAGAAACACAGCAAAGTCGCGCGACTCCGCATGGCCCCTGACCCCACTACGGATCCTGAACGAGAGAAACAAGAATTATTGAAGCTTTCCGCTAAGAAGTCCAGAAGGAAAACGGACGAGTCGGCTCTCGGTCTGCGCAGAAAACGGAACAGTGGCCAAAGGAAACACGCAGGCCACGATGTTTGGACCGATGACGATGAACCAGAATACGAGGGTTCTGAGGATGAGGATGACGCACGTGCTGCCAAACGAAAGGCGGAGTCACGCAGGGGTGGGGAGTATCAGGAAGATGACTTCGTCGTCGCTGATGAGTCGGATGAAGACGGAGACGGAGAAGGTTCAGGGAAAAAGCGACGTCGCCGAGAAGAAGAAGAGGATCCACTGGATCGCTTGGATGCGAGAATTGATCAACAACAGGAAGAATGGAAAAGGAAGGGTCATAGTGGTGACGACAGTCGTGACATGGACGTAGAGAGCGAGGAGGGGGACGAAGAGTATAGGGTGCGCAAAGCTGGTTCAGGCGTGCGGAAGACGAAGAGGACGTTGACATTTGAAGAGGACGAGGAAGAGTAGGACACGTTGATGCCTGGTCGTCGCTTTTTTTTTGTCTTATTCTCCTCGACGTAGATGTCATCAAATACACGAAAGTTATCTCTGTAATATTCTATCCTGATCCCACCTTTCCGAAGATTGCATTCTGTCTACCACCTCCTGGTTCTCCTTGTTATCTTCTAAAAGATTGTGAAGAGTGAAGATAGCATGCTCGCGCAAATCTAACTAGTGCGTTATTCCTGAACTTTGAGCAAAAATTGGACGACGAACAAGGATTGCGTTCATCCACGACACACATGTTCATGACCACAACAATGCCCTCGCAATTGCGAATGGAATCTTGGATCTTCCTATCCTTGTAGCATAACACACCTAATAGACGTACAAGATCGCGTTTTACGTACGAAAACCCCGTCGGATCTGTGGCCCCGGGAATGACCTGAGTTACCTGTGAGGGAGAGACCGGCTTCCCGAAATTAATCCGAGGGAGAAAAATATCTAGAAGCCGCAGGAATTCTGTTGTAATGTTTGGTCCGGACCCACCATCATCTTAAATTGTAAAGGGCTTACCTATGGCGCATACTGCTATGTCTTGACCATGTGGCGAAACGGCACCGCGGATGAGCATCGATAGGTTCTCTCTCGACTCCTTTCTAACATGACCTTCTTCGAATTCTAGCATGGCACTAATAAGGCACTGGGTCACGAGGACAAGTGCCTCGCATGCTTTTGGTAGGACAAGATCCAAGGCGCCTTGTCCTGATATGTCGGCATCGTGGCCTCCCGTATCGTCCCCAGATCTGGTTCTACCCAATTTTTGGACCGCCTCTGTTGAAAACGTGCAAAGTTCAAAGAAGCATGCTGTTAGCATAGGGCACATAGCGATAAGTGCCGTCGGCGAATACGAAGACTGGAGGTACGAGTCTAACAATTTGAGTAATATGGTTTGCTGGGGCGCAATTATTTCATCTGCACTTCCGACATTATGGATTAACCATTGCTCAGGAAGGTAGAAGAAAACATACACTCTCAGGTTTGCATACAATTTTGGGGCGAATCCGCCGTCGAACAGGCGCGTGAACAAGTGGTACCTGGGAACGTTGCTTAGTACTATGTAGTCTAAGGACGAAAAATCCATCCTTTACCCATAGTCGAATGCCTTTGCTTCGTCGCTAGATATTTCTGCATCATACAGCGTTACTATACGATCCAAGAGCGCGATGCATAGCCTAGCACCGACTTGGGTCTCGGCAAGTAATGCCCTTGAGTGGGAAGAAGGGTAAACTCGCAGAGAAGGGGGAAAACCACAAAGCACGCACTGCCGATGGCTGTTCTCACGTAAGCAATTCAAGAAGAATACGAGGAGCGAGAGAATTGTCCGAGTATCTGGCGAACCCAACAGCCGGCTTCGCGTGGTTAGAAGAAGTTGGGCAGTCAGCTCAGCGCTCACATCAACACCACTTGTTCTTCAGGCAGGCTTACATACGTCTCCCACAGACGAGTCATAAGAACATTGTTTGATGTCACCATGTTTGAGAGAGCCTGCATCATCATCCGTGTCACTGCGTGAGCTGTGCGGGACACATGATCAGATCGGGCGTTCGATCTTCACAAAAAGCATGGCTCACATTGTGGGTCCCGTGTTGCTATCCAGGAAGTATAAGAATGAAGGATGCGTCGCAAACAAGGTTCGCTCGCGCTTGAGATTTTGAGTCGGTCTTCCTGTGATGAAAAACACAATCATCTGCGCTCACAATGCATTCTGTTGGTTGTGGGGTACAGCTGCGACTAGATTTCGGGTGAACCTTGCAAAGCTCGTCACGAGAGATTGCGTTGACACGTCGCCCTCATCTAACGCGACTCGTTCAGCCAAGGTATGCCATGTCTGATGGAAAGTGGGCCATATGGACGGCCTATTGACGCCCATTCGCGTTCTAGTCGTAGATGAACGGTCTTGATCTGATAAGAGGGTAAGGGGCGCATACCTGAGATCGTCGTCCCGAGCGAGATCAGTGGTGACACTATCCAACTCAGAGGTCGCCTCGGAAATGTCATCGTTTCCCTGCCAACTAGAAGAGAGGATCACCGTATCACAGAATCTGTGAAATTTTGTGGCAGCGAGTCCGTCCGCCATAGTTGAGTCAACGCAAGTAATTTCCGCGATTCAGGTTAGTACTTGAACTCGGCCACTCCGCAGCGTAATGCGCGGGTACCACATACGAATCGTCGTCCAAGGAAAAGCTCAGTCACATCCTCCCGTCGACAGCACATTCTTGCCGAAATCGATATTCGAACACCTTCCATCTCAGTCTCCAAAGTCGACCTCGCGAAGGAACGCGATCTTCAATCCCTCGCACAAAGACTACAGATTTGGCCCCATCCGACTTGACTGGATCGATTTCGAGAACATGTCTGTCTATGCTGGAAAGGCGAACGAGAATGTTAGAGGTACGCGTCACCACCATCGCTCCGTCCTAACCAGGTGCAGACCGCGTTGCCGACAGGACCTGCTACCGCAACCTTTGTTCCACACTCCCGTACCAAGTCTGGTTCTACCAACCTGCCTGAGGGTGTCGTGCACGTCTATCGCGACTGTGACAAACGGCCGGACACCGACAAGATGGCGGATTCATCCCCAACAGGCCAAGTGGACCTTGGTGACGGTGTCACCCTAGGCGTCCTTGCTGTTCCGGCATGGATGACACCTTCGGATTTTCTTGCATTCGTGGCACCGGCTGCCGAAGGAATGGCACACCTGCGGCTCGTTCGGTTAGTGCCCATCCTGTGCTTCACTTCCGCTTTACCTACCCGACGGAACATTCCATTCAGAGATTCCGCGCCCAATCGGTCAATGGCTCTCATCAGGTTTCGATGGTCAGAAGCAGCGACGGAATTCGTGGAAGCTTATAATGGGAAACCATTCAATTCGATGGACGTAAGCGCATTGCCATCATGGCTTGGTGGGGCACTGTCTTGAGCTCGTTCGCAGCCCGAGACCTGTCATGTTGTACGTGTTTTATCCGTGGAGATTGATACGGGCGACTCCGTGTCTGCAGCGATAGCTCGCTTGGGCTCCCCACAGTCCCAGACGTACGAACTCCCAACATGTCCAGTATGCCTCGAAAGAATGGATGCCGCAGTCACGGGTCTGATCACCGTTCCTTGCTCCCATACATTCCACTGCATGTGTCTTAGTAAATGGGGTGATAGTCGGTTCGTCCACTATTCTCGCTGTGATTCCCAAACGATCAGTTCGTATTTAATCAACCATAGGTGTCCAGTTTGTCGGTACTCCCAAACGCTACTGTCTTCTCATCCCACTGCATCGCGTTCACGTACTATCCCATTCGTGAATGCAGCTACACCGTCCATCTCTACATGTGCCGACTGCCCATCCACGACGAATCTTTGGATATGCCTTATTTGCGGTAACATTGGCTGCGGTCGGTATGGTCGTGCCCACGCCCACGCCCACTACGAGAGCACGACGCACTTGTATGCCCTTGAACTGGAGACCCAGCGTGTTTGGGACTATGCTGGCGATGGCTATGTCCACAGACTGATCCAGAACAAAGCAGACGGGAAGTTGGTCGAGCTGCCCTCGGCTTCGTCCTCCATGGGTATGAATGCCAGGGACGACGGCGCATTGGGGCCAAGTCACGCTGATGCTCTTAGTGCGGAGAAAATCGAAGCTATCGGTATTGAATATTCATATCTGCTTACATCCCAACTCGACTCTCAGAGGTCGTTTTATGAGGAACAAATCGCACAGTTGAAAACCCGGGTGGACGAGCTGCAATCCATCGTACAGAAAGTCAATCGTGAAATAGAAGAAGGGAGGGTCGAAGCAGCGACTCAGAAGCAACTACACAGACGCGAAGAAGAGGAGAAATTGGAGACGATACACAGAGAAAAGCAGAAGGTGGAGAAGAGGGCGCAGAAAGCTACCGAGCTTGCTAGGAAATTTGAGAAGGAGCTCAAGGAAGAAAGGGCGGTCAGCGAGGGGCTGCTGAGGAACTTGGAAATCATGAAGGAGAAGGTGGAAGTCTCGGAGAAACAGAAAGAGGAGCACGATGCGAAGATATCCGAATTGCAGGACCAACTCAGGGATGTCATGTTTTTCTTGGAAGCACGCACGAAGATCGAACAAGGGGAAGGTGCAGAAGCTGAGGCAGCTGGAGGTTCCGTTGAGCTGCCACCCCTTTCCGTACCCGTGAAAAAGAAGAAGGGAAAGAAGGGATGAAGAGGGAACTTGAAAGCAGTTCACTGATCTATGTAGCGTAACTTACCAGCAATGTAATACTCTTAGGATATCTGGAAACCTGAAATTAGAGAGAAGACAGAATTCTTCACCTTCGGTACAGGAAGAAATGAGCTATTCTAGCTTCCTGATCCTATGATATTTAGTAAACAAGGGGAAATGGGCCATGGAACGCCATGATGGAAATTACTCCATTGGCAACGCAGTGGTCCGATGACGAAGGTTTGCACTGCCCATAGCTGTGGTCGACGCCGCAGGGACAACGGCCGAATCGCTTGCGCCTTCTGTCGTATCTTTACGTGGAACCATGACAATCTTGCGACTGGGCTGCTGCGACCTGGATTGTTGTCTCGAGTCCCAAATCATGTATAGAACTATCTCTGTGAACGCGATGACGAGCGCCGCGCATACGGCGGCCAGTGTGCGCTATCCCAGACCTTGTCAATCTGGAGAACCAAGACAGCGATCATCAACATTGCACATACCCATTCTAGGCGCATGCCCGCATGCTCGCTCGCCCGCCACGTCGCAATGCCAGTTGCAATGACGCTGATGACGGCGTTGACCAACGTCGCTATGGCTTTGCGGTCCTTGGTCCGCAAACGTTGTTCTTCTTCAGGGTCTTTGGCCGCGTAAGGAGGGAAATGCTTTTCGGGCGAGGTGCGGGTACCAGCGAGTAACGAGGTCATCGTGTAGGATTGCGGATGGAGGGGGGGGGAGCAAGCTTGCAAGGCTGCCTTGCCATCGGTAGTCTGGCACCACCTTGATACGTTGAGGATGAATTCATATGGGATGAGTGGTGTAACTGTCGCACTGGCCGTGGACGACAGGTAGAGGGTCAATTGCTGACGGGCTTCTTCTGGCATGATAGGCAAGAGCCCCGTCAAAGCATCTCGGAGGTGTGGCTCCAACGAGACGTTCAGCTTGTCGGTCATGCTACGCAGGCAATTTCAGTGTTGCGCCGCAAGAAGTTGCAACGCCTTGAGCACAACCATGACCATCATCCTCGAGTTTGCACACTATTTCAATTTCCAGTCATAAAACTACAGTACAATGGACGTGCATCCTGGCCCACACAACTGATTAGCAGTTCATTGAACCCTCTCGACACCGGGAGGGAATTTGTAACCGCCTTGACGTCTGACCTGTATGACAGATGCACCTTAGTTGCGCACACAGAAGTTGCCCGTGCTCGGAATTTTACCTCGTCAAAGATCTCCATTTCCAGCAAATTCTTGTCGTGGCCCCAAAGATCGCTCTGCGCCTTCTCATCTCTCACGCAACGTGCAACTTCATCCGCTTCAAAGTGCCAGCCGGCCCCGACGTACTCGAAGTTCCTCACCTCCTCTTTCACGACTCTCTCTGACTTGCCCTCCTGGAAATATTTCACAGTGAACGACTTTGGGCAATAGATGGGCGCAGCGATCGCGATCGTCCCGCGTTCATAGCGAATGATCACGCCAGGGTCGTACGCGGCCGCATTGATGTTACAACTTAACACTGCTTGTGCTGCAAGAGTGTTAGGAGCGGATGGCGATTCGGGGGAGAAGGTGATTGTGAAAGAGGTGCTGCAATCGACTCCCGTCAACGGCGTTTTGAGCATGGTCCCTGTGACATTCGAGGGTTTCGAACCCTTGTTAGAGGGGTGCTCGTACAGTGCAAGGATGGCCTGTCACGGTGACAATGAGACTAGGCGTCACAACGAGAATTGATCAACGTACCCAGATCAACGGGTAAGGGCCACTGGGTACCAGAGCTGATGAGACTGATCATGCTATTACCAATTTTCGCTTACAGATCAAGCAAGGCTCCTCCACCAAGGGCAGGGTCCAGAATCCGATGCGTAGTCGGAATTTCTGAAGATGAAGAAGTGTTGGTCATCGACAGCAGAAATACAGCAAATCATAGATACTCACTATCCAAACCGAAATCGCCAGACAGGTCGGCCGTTAGTGCAAGTGGTTTCCCTAAGATACCACTTTCCGCAATTTTTTTGACCTCGAGCGTGAGTGGCTGAAATCTCGTCCAAAGGGCTTCCATAAAGAAAACGCCATATTCCTTGGCTGCTGCGAGGAGGGACCGGAGTTCTGCAGCATTCAGTGTGACTGGCTTCTCACACAGTACATGCTTCTTTGCTTTGATGCCATCCATGGCATTTTCATAGTGGAAAGTGTGCGGAGTGCCTGGTGGATCACTGTGAGCTGTGTTGTCATTGGAACAAAATAATTCACTGACCAATATAGATCGCATCGACATTCTTTGTGGTGTCTTGTGAGACGAAGGGTTGCATGAGGTGAGACGGGATAACAACTTGGACTTACGCTGTCCGCGTAGACTTCTGCGTAGCTCCCATATGCCTTGATGGATGGATCTCCGCTGGCATGTTTAGCAATGAATTGGACTGCTGAATCCAAGCTACGAGATCCGACTGCGGTCACTTTGTGTACTACGTCGTGGACGCCGCGACTATAGGGGGTAAATCAGTGACAAGGTAATAATTCGAACGTCAATGCCTACGTCTGGGGGTCGACAAGCGCATCCTGAAAGTATCTTGATTAGAAGGGATGCAACTTGGCTGGACGTAGCTATCACTTGCCTTTACAAAGTCTCCCGAAATCCTGCCAGTGGAGATGATGCCCCAGCGTAGCACAAACGGTTGAGCCGGAGTCATGAGTTCAACACAGATTGGAAGCGAAGGAAAGAAACGGAGTCCCGATAACTCTTTAATGTCTTTTATATCCTCTCACATCCGCGAGGGAATGTTTCTTCTCTGCTGACCAGGTGAACAAGCTACCGGTGGCAGGTGGAAAGGGCGGCCCGAAGCGGTGACCCCAAAAAGCATGATCGATCTATTGATAAACTCATCAACGGTACCAGTGCGACATTATGCCCGAATACGAAAACGATAGCGAGCAAGACGCTGAGAGGGCGCTCAATGATGTCTTGATAGCCCTCTTTGAATACTCTGATGTTCTTGCACGATATCTGCTTCCAGAACTGCTCGCGACCCAACACGACAAACCCCGCGTATACCACCTTTCTGATATCGGGATCGTGCTCGACAGGTCTATGGACATAATTCGCAGGTGGGATACAGAGCTTCGGGCTCAGTTCATCGCAGGGCACCCTAGGATTGGGGAGACGAAGAACCTTTCCGTCCTGAGCTCCAGGGAACAGAGTGGAGGAACATCACAGCCGACCCCCCCAGAAGTGCTCGCGCGCCTTGTGCATCTGAACGCATGCTACGAGCATGCATACCCCGGGTTACGATACATCACATTCGTCAATGGTCGGAGTCGGGCCGCGATCGCAGAAGAGATCGAGGACAAGCTTGAAATCAGGCATTCGTTATCGCCCGATCAACCACCCGTACACAGTTTTACGCCAATAGACAAGTTCAGTCATATTTGGCGCCAGGAACTTGACAGGGCAGTTGAGGATGTTGGGCGGATTGCCCGCAGCCGGTTAGCGAAGATTGCGGGATGACTGGATAACAGGGTAAGGTCGGTCCATCTGGGGCCAGGCCGTGCTCATCTCAACTCAAGTAACCCAAAGACAGGAAGGAGTAGAGAGGTATCACAAAGTACAGGGGATAGATCCAGCGCACAACAAACAGAAGATCCACAACCATATACACCGAATTGGATAAAACCAGCGAGAACGAGAAAACAAACAAAAATGCTGGGCTTCGTGGAATGAGTGGGAGTAGAAATGTATGAAAAGAACACGGCCGGCCTGACCGGTATAGTACAACAAGTCCTAGGTATCCAAGCCTCCAACAGAGGTTATAAAAATACGGCGATAAAAATTTTCTAACGGGTCGAGTGACGCGTGGATTGGGCTTTCTCCCGCATTTCTTTACGCTGAAACATGAAGCATATGAGCGCTCTGTCAAAATAAATAAATAAAGATGGTTACTCTGAGGGCTTCTCGTTTCCTGATTTCCCATTCTGGGTTCTGGTCACAAAGTTCTTGGTAAAACTGTTCTACCAGTTTGTCGTGCATCTCCTTCTCTTCCTTGATCTTGCGGATGTTCTCGTAAATCTCAGCACGTGCCTTCATCCGAGCCTCGCTTCGTTCTTTAGCTTGTCGCGCCCATTCTTCACGTTCTTTGTCCCGTTTCTTGCGCTCCTCGTTCCAGGCCTCCTTGTTCAGTTGGGCACTTTGTATACGCTCATCGTAGGCCTGCGAAGATGATTAATAACAAAGAGGGTGTGGACACGTACTCAACAGACCTTACGCTTGGTTGGATCGCTCAGAACCTGGAAGGCTTCACACACCTGCAGACGTTCAGTATGAGCGAAAAGCACGCAAGATGAATGCGTAACTGCATAATATTCATACGTTTCTGAACTTGCCCTCTGCGGCTCTCCTTTCACGGTGAGTTGCTGATGGTTCCAGCTTGTCCGGGTGAGTTTCGAGCGCCTTTGTCTTGTATGCCTTTCTCACTGCAGTAGACCACGTAAGAAAACGAGGAGAGTTGCAAGCAATATGGACAAACCATCCTCTGTAGTTGCATAGTTGGGTATTCCGAGGACATCGTACAAAGTCAATCCAACTGATGGCATTGGTTGGGAGTACTTCACAAGATGTGGATCTGACGCGGACTTCGACGAACTTTGAGCGCATATGAATCACGTGATTCGCATCGAAAACTAGAAAATCTATCGAGCCGGTTGGTACGCAACGCTGTCAAGGTTCCTCCCATCGCCATCCAAAATCGACCGAGGCTCGGGTCAAAGTGTTTCTGGTGCCACCAACGAGATAATGAAGGCAAAGAGTACCGACCATGTGCTCATGGAAATCTGTTCTAAAAGGATACTGACAACCAACCCGCTGATCCAAATCACACCACGGACATGTTCTGCGAACACATGTTCCTAATTTTGGGGTAATTCAGAATTCAAGACGGCGGCCTTCGTCTTGGGGCCGTTTTGAATTCTAAACGACCTAACGTTCCCACTGCCATGGCAATTTACTATATGTTCTGATACATATTCAAATCTGTGTTTGAGGTATATAAGATCGGACGGCACCGGGTGTGTGTCTCCCAACGTTCACCGCTCAGCGCTGAAGCACACCGGTGAGTGGCATGCAGAAGCTAAGGACTATGCACGCTTGACTTAGTCGTAACACAGATTCGCCATGTCTTCCTTTAACCTCCCCACTTTCGTAGAAGGAGAGGCGGCATTTTCAGTGTCTGCTGCAGGGAAGGAATGTAAGACATGGTACAAGATCTCTGGAAACCTCAAGTCTGGCATCCGACCACTCGTCGTCCTCCACGGCGGTCCAGGTGCCACGCATGAGTATCTTGAAGTCATCGCCCAGTTAACCACATTAAACGGCATCCCTGTCGTCTTCTATGACCAACTGGGAAACGGTCGTTCCACACATCTCCCTGAGAAGAACGGTGACACGGATTTCTGGACCGTAAACTTGTTCGTCGACGAGCTCCATAATTTATTGGACCACTTGGGTATCCATGATGATTATGATCTCTTGGGTCAGTCCTGGGGAGGTATGCTTGCTGCAGTCTTCGCGACTCGCCAGCCCAAGGGGTTACACAAGCTCATTATCGCTGATTCTCCCGCGAGCATGAAGTTATGGATGGAGGCAGCGGCGCTATTGAGGCGTCAGTTGCCTCAACAAGTCCAAGACGCGCTCAACAAGCACGAGGCGGAAGGTACCACCACGCATGGGGACTATCTTAAAGCGACCGAGGTCTTTTACGAGCACTTCCTGTGTAGAGTGAAACCCATGCCACAACCTCTTAAAGTTGCGCTGGAGTGGACCGAAAGGGACCCAACGGTATACATGACGATGTCGGTGAAACTCTCCCTCTCATTGGACTATCCTTACATGCTTGACCAGGAACGGACCAAACGAATTCCATATTGTCGGTTCGCTTAAGACTTGGAGCGTCATTGGTGACCTCCACAAGATAAATGTCCCTACCTTACTGTTGAACGGGCGGTATGACGAGGCACATGACCTAACAGTCGAACCATATTTCAGATACATTTCCAAGGTCAAATGGGTTCAATTTGCCCACTCCGCCCATGTCCCACAGTTGGAGGAGACAGAGAGATTCATGGAGGTCGTCGGGAATTTTTTGAAGAATTGAGGAGACATACATGTGACAAGACTGCGTAGGGTTTGGTGCGAGGTGCAATCAATAGCTGTTGAATTTCGCTGGTCAGGAACCCCAATGACAAAGGGTGCGAGCGAATGATCGCTGGCCACAAATTTACAGCCGGAAAACGGGCATCTATCAGACCGAGTCTCTTTCCCCGACGCCATATTTGGCAGAGTCTGTGCCATGATGTTGGTGGTTGACGAAGTTGAACCTGTCGGACTGTTAGGAAGCTGCACCACAAGCACGCAGTAGAACGACTTACATTGGAAATGCCTCTGAAAGCCATGTAAATCGGCGAAGGAACGATGGAAGCAAAGGTGAGACTCACGGAATTTGAGTTGGGACCACGCAGAGTTACGGTAGGCAACGTCTTGTATCCACTGCGGTTGAGAAGACTCGGGGTACAAGGACTTGCCCTCGGCTACACGTTGTCGCAGTTCGGCCAAGTCCATTTCCTCCTCACGCTTGTTCTCCGACCAGCCCCAAAAACGTACTTGTAAGTTGTGAGATCAAGTCCCGGTGAACGCCGAAGGAATTCTTACAACTCGAGTTCTGGTACGCAAAGAGGAAACCGCCTATGAAGCCCATCAAACCACCGAGGCGAAGGGTGGTACGAAGACGGACATTGCGTGGTAGGGGGTCTGCCATGTCTAGGAGGGCATTGTTCTATCACGGAGGGTATCGGGTGAAAGAAATTGAGCGTACTCCACAAGTACAGGGCTGCCGGAAATGCGCCGGTCGCAGTTGCCCAAGTTGCATAGTCGGAAGGGCGAAAATAACGAACGACACGAGAAAAGTGGGGATCCGCGTCGATGAGCGGGTACGGCGTCCTCACGACCTTGTCAGGCATTGTTGTTCCTTGCAAGAACAACGAAAACAAACAATAACCGTCAAGTGTCTTGAAACCCGGCCCTAAACTGCGCTGTCCGCTGCAACGATCGCTGTTTCTTGCATCTTGTCTCTCAACTCCAACCTCGCCGTCGGGCACTCCTCGAGCTCCAACTTTCATCGAGCTGAGCGCTATTTATTATTCACAATGAGCGCCGCCCGACGAAACGATCGTCGCGCCAATAGGAAAAACCTCGCTTCTCCGTACGCGCGACCTTCGAAAACAATCAACACTCCGTCCTCAAAAAAATCAGTGCGTATATGCGTTTCTTTGAGACTTCCTTCTAGCTGAACGCTCGCCATAGCTTTGGAGTCTTTCTGGCCTAATTAACCTTCTAAACCCTTTCGGTGACAAGAGCGAACCAGAGGATCCCGACTCAGACTTGTCGGAAGACGAAGTCGAGCGAGGTTCTCCCCCCCGTCGCTTTTCTCCTCCGCAACCGTTGCCGCCACCTCCGCCACCACCACAGCAGGCATGTACTCGACCTCCGTTCCTTCGCATTCAAGATATCTCAACCCTCATTTAGTCGTCTAATTCACCGAGGTCATCGGCAGTAAACGGTCAAATTGCCAGTTCGAGTCAACGGCCGTCCTCAGACCATCCGTTTGCGCTGAGTTCACCTTCGCCTACCTCTACCTCTTCTTCTCTCGTCAAGAACCTTGAACCAGTCACGAGATTCCTAGTTGAGAAGGCTGGGCAACCTCTCAACGAATTCGAGGCTGCTGGCATTGTGGATTACATCCAGAAAAATGTGCAAGGTGCGTTGGGGGCTCGTCGCCTTGGCGTTTATTTATGCAGAATGCTGCCATTGTTGGAGTAGGGCCAACACTCGTTCCTGACAAACCCGAGCCGTTTCGGTTTTCCGTGTCACCTTCTCGCGCCGCCTCACCAAGTCAGGGTCGGGGTTTGAACGGCACTGAAACACCTCGCAAAACTCTTTCCAGGAACCCAAATGGCGTGTACCGATGGCAAGGTGCAGGGAGTTCGCGTCCCCGCAATCGCTACCAGTCTCCTGGATTTGCGCCTCGTCCGCAGCAACATCGAATTAAACTGTCACCCCCTAAGTCACCGCTGACAAGTGACACGAAGCGACGGCGTGTGGGCGACGAGGCTGATTCTTCGACGCCTCAAAAACCTGTCATGCCCTCTACCTCTACCGTCAGTTTCCCCAACTTAATGCCGGAATCTCCTGTTTCGCAATTTCCTGCAACCGTTGTGAACGGGAAACCCACTGTTCACTCCTCAATTACCCCTGCACAGCCTGTCACACCAAAGGCGAACGGGATACAACCCCGCCTTCGCACAGGTGGACTACCAATGAAGCCAACGGCACCAGCTATTCCATCTCCATTACGACAGACATGGAAGGAGAGCGATTCACCCCCACAGGCCTCTCCACCCTCCAGATCCACTAGAGCAGCTGATTTTATGACCGAACTTCTCAAGGAAGTTACTCCCACGAAGAGGCCAGATGTTTCTAATCCGTATCAGAGTGCCAGCCCAGTCAAACCTCAAGCAGCAGCGAGGAAGCCGGTGGTTAAGCGATCCAAGCCTATTTCTAAGCCCACTGAGAAGCCGAAGGAGCAAGAATTAGAAATATCTGCGCAGGCTATCGTTGAGGCCACGGTTCCCAAGGTTGGTTGACCCTTCGGATGAGCCTGACCGGACACCTCACGTTTTATTTCCACATAGGGCACTAAACGCTCGCGACCTCCGCTCGAAATAGAAAAGTCGGACCACGAGGAAGCAGCCATGGATACTGAACCTTTCGATTCTGTGGTTAATGGTTTCATAGGCACAGCCTATCCTACTTTCAATGTGGAGACCGTCATCGTCTTGGAGGATGAAGAGAGTCCTTCCAAGCGGCGTAAAACCCCTCCTGCTAGAGCACTTCCCAAGCCCCAGGAATCCGGTGAATCCAACCTTCCCAAAGTAGTTGTGCGTCCAGCGGAAGTCATTGAACCTATGGACGACATCACTCATGTTAATGACAAGTCTACACCATCACCATCAACCGCGCTTTCTCCGCCCCCCGCTACCAAAAGCATTTTGAAGACTTCTGCACCAAAGGAGCCTTCCAAGCTTCGGTACAGCTTCCAAGCCGATAAAGTAGAGGTTAAGAATGGAGACGCTGCTCCAACAAAGCTTGGATTACCGCCCAGGGAGGAGGCCGTAGCAATGGTCGTCGACGAGCTTCCTCAATATACGTTCTCCTCTGGTACTGGATCACTCTTCCTCGCTGGTCCTAGCTTCTCCTCGGCACGTGACGCTGTGCTTGCCATGACCGCCACTTCCTTACCCACTTACGAGTTTGTACCTGTTATCGCGCCGATACGTGCTATGAACGGGTTCAATTGGACAGCCGCGGGGATAAAAGCCCCGGTCACTTCATCGCAGACGTGGACTTGTTCACTTTGCGGCCTGCAGAACCCTTTGGATGTAGAAGAAAAGTGTACAGTCTGCGATGCTCCCCGACAACCACCAAGCGATTCCCCTCGCACTCACTCTCCACCCTCACCTGCACCATCCGCCGTCAGGCCAGAACACGCTAAGAATGGGTTTGATTGGTCTGCAGCGGGGATGAAAGCACCGACTGGCTCAACGCAGACGTGGATATGTTCACTTTGCGGCCTGCAGAACCCTGTAGATGCCAAGGGAAAATGTACGATTTGCGATGCTCCGCGACCAGGATCTTCGGAGTCTTCTCTGCCCCACGCAACTACACCTGCACCAACTACTTCCGGAGCAATAGCACAACCTGCTACCTTAGTGAAAGACTTTGACTGGTCTGCGTCTGGTATAACACCACCACCCAAACATGAAGGTGGCACATAGACATGCTCTGTATGTGCGCCGGCAATTCTGCGAGCGCTGCAGAGAAATGCGTTGTGTATGATACACCTCGTTGAATATATTACCTTACACGAACTTGTACCCGGGTGTCGATGTAGTTTTTGTTTTTATTTTTCATTCTTGCTGTGTGTGCTCAGTCCAAACTGTTCATTGGCGGGAGCTGGTCAATACGTATATTCAAATATAACAGAGTTACGATGATGTGGTCACAGCGCCTGGCCGAAATCCAATTTGCGCGCCAACGGTCGTAACCCATCTATTGGTGATGAGAGCTTGCGTTTCAACTTGTTCGGCGGCGCAGCTCTAACAGCTGGGCCAGAAACAGACAATTCGACATTTCCATCTACTTCTTCAAGTGGCCGAGACTGGGCGGAGGCGGGCTTGGGAAGCTTTGACGGATGTGTTGGGTAGGGAAGGGACGAAAAGTAGGGATGGTGAAGGGCCTGTACAAGAACGTCGTGAATACCTACCAAGCGGAGAAAAAATACGTACTTCTCGTGCGCTGATTCGTTTTCGTGGTTCATACGCGAGACATCTGTTGAGCAGATTCAGAGCATCCCCAGAAGCGGCGGTGAAGAGGTCACGCAATGGCGTGCGGGGGAATTGTCCTACAGAGACGTAAGCTGGGAGTTGCGTGTGGCCCTGGGATGGCGGCCAAAAGGGTAGCGGGTGTGTGCAGGGGTGAGATGTCAAAGGAGTGACGGTGTGGTAAAGGACAATACAAACAACTTACTGGCCAGTCTTCCTCCGTTGGCGTCCCGAGCGCTCGAAAGATGGTTTTGAGCTGGTCCATGTCAGACTCTCCGGGGAGGTACGGCGTGCGCAGCATGAGTTCTGAAAAGATACAACCGACGGACCAAATGTCGACGGGAGTGCCGTAGTAACGACAACCAAAGAGAAGCTCAGGGGGTCGGTACCAGCTGAGATGGTGCGGCGGTGATCAGGCGAGGACGTCTGGCGAGAGCGATGTGGACGAACCGCGTGATGACTTGGCATGTCATTTTGTACCCGGGGTCGGCAAAGTCTCTTGCAAGACCAAAGTCGGCAAGTTTGAGTTTTCCGTCAGAGGCGATAAGCAGATTGTTTGGCTTCAAATCCTACGAGTAAGTCAGCAACGCGGGAGATGGGCGCGCGGACAGAATGAAGGGATAGACGTACCCGGTGGAGAATAAAGTTTCTATGGCAAAATTCGAGCCCACGAAAGGTCATTGCCATCCATGACTTGATGTCTGCAGGTAAGAAGACGAGGGTGCGATCCTTGATGATAATTTCGAGGTCGCTATCCAAGAATTCGAGGACAAGGTTAAGGTTAGTTTTCGAGGAAAATACGTCCATAAGCTGGCAATGTGGAGTGAGCGTTGTGCAAAGAGACACGGGAATGACGTGCCTCGATGATGTTTTGATGGTGTAGCTCACGAAGGTACTTGACTTCGCGAATGGCAGACATGTCGAGGCCATCTTTGAACTGGCCGACCTTTATCTTCTTGATGGCAACCTTTCTCGAGGTGGATGCTTCACGACCTGTTGGTGTGATATGAAGGGGCACTATGACGAAGAGCCGGCACAAAACGAACAGACCTCTGTAGACCACGGCGTAGGTACCTTCGCCGATTTTCTGGTCCTTTATCCTGTGATGCACATATTCAAGATGATACGCAAGGGCGAACAGAACGAGGCTACCATTTGTTCTGACGCTGAGCGTTTGCCTTTTCGACGACATCCATTGCGGAACTAATATGAAAGGGTAAATTCCCTGTTCCGAGTTATGATTCATATTCTCCTCGACCACGGCATGGAAACATGTTGACTAAAACCTTCATGACCGCTGCGACAGCGGCTCCGACCATCACATCGACCTCATCCATCATCTCACTCACCGCCCCTTTCACCCCAGCTTCCCTCGCAAAGATCAGATATGCACTCACGGCCGCGAACCGCTCCGAAATCGTCCCGGACCCGAAAGAGCGACATGCTGCTGTCCTTATCCCGTTCTGCAACGTGAATGACACCCCCGGCGTTCTTCTCGAGGTTAGAGGCAGGCTGCGGTCGCATGCCGGTGAAGTCAGGTGAGTCCAACATACATCACCCTGCTTCGTGGCCCGACTCGGTCGTCAGCTTCCCGGGTGGGCGGGTAGACAAGGTAAGCGACCAGGCCTCTCAATCCAAGTAACATGACTCGTCTCTCAACTAGACAGACCCATCGTTCTTGGCCGCTGCCTTAAGGGAGACCCACGAGGAGGTGGGTATCCTTCCGGGGCAGATCGAGGTCTTGGGCCAATTCGGCCCTGTCGAACTGAGCCTCAAAGGTCTCCGCGTGTGGCCCTACGTCGTACGTCCTTCATTTCGCTCGCGCACTTCTTATTCGGCCGACGGCGCATGTACTGCACCCAGGGTTTTATTTATCCGCGTGGACACGCGCAGCAATCCGGGCATCAATCAAACCTTGTCGGCCACGATCTGGATCCCTCTCAAAGCCGCAACTCGTTAAACGAGAGTGACACGGATACCCTACTCCCGTCGATATCCCTCACGTCCCTGACGATATCTCAACCTGAGGTCGCAGCCATAATCCACCTTCCGTTGGAAGCGCTCGTATCGCGTGCTCGGCTCAGACCGGCTCCATTCATCCGTGGTGGGGGTCTGTACTGGGCTATTGATACCTCGGATCTTATTTTCGACGGTCCGTGGATGTCGAATGACAAACAGGGACAGTCGAAGGACCTTGGGAGGCTAGAGGTTTGGGGACTAACAGGCTGGTACCTTTCCCGCCTGATGAAGGTGTTAAAAGTATACCAATAGACGCAACACTGGCGGATTCAACGCTTTCAAAACAATGTCACGACACATCTTGCATATCTATCCGTATGGATCCATACCAAAAATATTACGCGATAGGGATCACTAGTGATATGATACAAGATATTGACGATGGACAAGACGTTGTCGTAAAGAGAGGTGACCCATCCCGCACCATGATCGATTGAACCTAGTAAGAAACCATGTCATGATAAATGCGTAAGCGGATTGTACTATCAAGCCAAAGGAGCAACCGATATATATGTCCGTGTGGAATATGTGAGCATTAACAAAGAATGAAGGATAGCGATGCAACCGATTGGTAGCGTGCAGCATTAGGTGGATGCAAAGATCTGGGTAAGAGAAATCGTGAAGAAAGCAGAAAACTTGAAAATAGATACACTGGGTGGTGACAGTACACTTCGTCATGCGGGTCTAGGCTGCATCGAGCCAGGGAATGCAGACGACATCGGCGAGACCTGGTTTTGAGTCGGAACTTCAGCGTCAAGAGAGGGACCGTTACTCATTGCTGGAGCTGCGCTTGTACTTGGTGTCGGTGGTGCACCTGGTGTTGGCACCTTGCCTATAAACCAAGACGGTACCCAGCCACGATCGCCACCTTCCTCCTTGACAGCCTTTCAAAAAGGTAAGGTAAGCCAGGGACCAGAGAGTGAAAACGCACATATGACCAATGATTGTATCGCTTGAACACCCTCAACGCATCGTCTTTTGCCAGATTTAATTCCTCGTCACCTTTCTTCTCATAGTCCATCAGCGCAATTCCAGGGAAACTCGTCGATATGATGCTCAACGGTAAAATTGGTGTCTTGTTTTCCGAAACATCAGGGGATCCAGAGGCCTTGGCTGCCGCCGTTGCTTCGGCTATCGCTGACGCAACCGGGACATTCGTTTCCAACAAACAGCCCGCGGGTACCCACCCTTGTTTCGAGGTATCCGTATCCACAACACCGGAGCCCGTTGGATCCCGTTGAACAACCCACCAACCACGGGCTCGAGAAAGTATAACAAAGGTATCCCCACTATGCGTCTAGATGAGACAATGGCAAACTTGTAAAGGAGAGACGTTACATACACCACGACATCAAATTCGTCTTCTTGTTCTGCCATGTAGGGGTATATCGCCACCGCGTATGAGACACCCATGGACGGAGGCATCTCCCTCCTTATACTTTCTGCCTCGGATGATCCACTAAGGATCGTCATCCTAGATTTTGTGAAGTCGGAGGTGCTCGGATTGACCAACGTGGCGCTCTCTCTAACACTGTCTCTTTCCTCTCCCACCTTATTTTCGATGACTGGTGACATGACCTCAGGCCAGCCAGGTTGGGTTGTTGTGCCCGTAAGGGGTGGTGCCGGCGCCGATAGGTCACTCACCTCGAGCTTCGGGGGTCGGGTGATTGCTTTCCCCTGGCCAGCAGCGATGGGCTTGTTGGGGTGAGAGGGCGCCGCACTAGGTGTACTAGCGTTGGAGCTTGTGTGCTCGGACGAAATGGAAGCCTTGCGCAAAGCGTGCTTTTGTTGAGCAACCGCAATTGGGGAACGTATGTCTTTGATGTGCTTGAGCATAAAAACTGGATTTTTCTTCGCATCCTTTAGTTTTTGAAAGAGAAGTAACGGTTTTTCATCATAACTAAGACATCGTTCAATGCGATTTCCTGCGTAAAAAGTGATGTGTGGTTGAAAGCAGTGTAATCGGCGAATGCTGCGTACCAGCTGATCCATAACATATGAACATGGCATAGTTTTGCCAGTTATCGTTGTTGATCTTATATTTCTTCAGCGCCGCCGGTAATACTTTCCACGTTGGATCCTCCAAGCTAACTTTGAAGCTCTTGAGGTTATCCGAAGTTTCTTGCCGACTGGTCTTTGCAGATGGCGGTGGCTGGGAGCTCGGTGACTCGACTGCGGGCGTAAGGTTCCTTTGTGATCCAGATGGACCAGCTTGAGGTGGGTTAGGCTGGGTCAATCGAGACTGAGAGATCTCGTGCTCCATTTGATGCGGCGAGGGATTCGGAGACTCTATCTCTGGTTTGGTGGGAGATTTCGCAGGGTTGACATACTGGGCCCATTTGAACGAGGGTTGTCGCTTCAAAGTGGGTTCGTCCTGTTTGTAGGAATGGTGAACGGGCTGTTGGTTGTCATCAGCGATTGCCATCAGAATGCTCATACCGATCGTTGTGAATTACGGACTTGGCTGAATTCCTCGAGTATTATTTCTACGGTCTCCTTTAAACGTTTATTATCTTCTTCAAGGTGAAAGACACGTTGTGCTATAGATTCAAGAAGTATGAGGATACGGACAAGAGAAGGATAGACGAGAGGCACCTACCCTGTTCTTTGACGAGGTCATTGAGCTTCTCGACAGACACAGCACGCTCTTGAGCTTCGGCTGCAAGGAATGGCTCAATGTGAGATTTCAGATGAGCGTACGGACATACAGGGGGGAACGTAGTGGTCCGAGTCGATGGGTATATGGTGTGCGAGCTTGGCTTGATAGATTGCTTTGAGGATGGTCAATCTCTGACCGACGGTGGCGACACCGACTGCTTTGAGTGTCTCTGGATCGAGCAGACACAGAACATCTCCAGAAATGTTGTTTTCTGGATGAGACAAGGTAAGGTAAAGCTGCTGGGGGTTGAGCCAATGTACCTCTGATCTGTTGTTCGTACTGCGGAAATCCAAGCGACGTGAACCACTTGTGAACGCGGTCTTCGTTCCAGTCGAGGATGCTTTCGCCGTCGTTGGCGATGTCCGACGTGGCCATTTGAAGGTGGAGTCTCTTGAAGAGACGGAAAGACGGAGAGCGAACAACGTAAGATCACGTGCTTGCACTTGACCTCCCCCACCACGATGGACAATCCTTGGGCAACTCCCTGGGACGAGAACAGCAAGCCCTCCTGGTCTGATAATACAACACAGTGGCCTACTGCTGGTCGCACAGTTTGGGTTCAAAGTCGTTCGGATACGCCATGGGAGCCGACCACGGAGGACATGACTTCAGAACAGGATGGACGTACAGATCCTGAGGCCGCTTCCGTGTCGGATCACCAGGTTCCTCCTCCTACATCGCCTTCCGCAGATTCCTCTGATATCGCCCCTGAATCCGCTGATGCCATCCTTCACAATACTGAACCAGGTACGCCTGTGTCTGTCGAGAAAGATCCTGAGGCCACCATCAGTCCTTCTGGTGATGGCTGGGCCGCGACATGGGATACCACGCCCCTTTTCGGGCAGAAAACTCAAGAAACACAACCCCTAGACCAGTGGGAAGCCGCTCATCAGGAGAAGGAGAAGCTCAATCGCGCGGTGGTACGACATTCGTGCAAGTCTACACTACATCTCATGCCTTAGTCTAGAGCAGCCTCCAGAATTGCTAGATTCCTTACTCTGTCGTTGCCAACAAGTTTTGCAAGAGATTTGCGTGACATCTGAGACTAGCGATGAAGGCAACTGGAGATCAGGGTTCGATGACCTTCCGGACATGTACGTTGGACACACTAGGTGACTTGGCGAGCTATGTTGTAATGACCTTCACATTTTATTTAGCGCCACGCTTCTTGCTCACCTCGCTCCTCCCGATTCAACACTACCACCCACTGTACAGTTTTCGGAGACGGCAACCTCGAGGGCGATGAACGAAGCCCTAAAGCTAACGCGTAATTTACCCGCTTCAGCTGCCAGTCCTCTCTCTCGCTTGTTAGCGTCGAAAGGATCTCTAGAATGGGAGAAATCTATTAAAGCTCAACAAGACATCGTCCCGGATACAACACAAATTGCGCATGTCGGGTGGAGAGTCCTTGAGAAGGAAGATCGTCTTGTTGCAACTGAGGATTCGAAACTAAAGAAAGCAACCGGCAGTGGCTTACTGTCGTTCTGGAGCCGCAGGGTGTCTGCCATTCAAGCTTCCCCCATCGAGACACCCCGGGAGCGGTCCAGTTCCCCTGCACGGTCAAGCGTGGAAAGTGTCAAGTCTGGTCCTCATCCGCCCTCTTCGCGAGCTAAGTCGCCAACGAAGGTCACCTCTACAGTACTGCCACCACTTGCAGATTCTCACCCGGCAGTAGTGACAACTACACCAGCTCCTTCAGTTGTTTCGCGCTTCCTAAACCGCTTCTCACGTGCGAAAGGCACTCAACACAGCGCATTGGCACTCTCTTCGGATGATATCGAGTTCCTCTCTGACATCGTACCAAGTGCAAATGACTTTCCCGATGAAGACATCAACGGTGGCGTCTTGGAGGCGCTCACAGGTACGAGTGGTTCATCATTTCTTCCGCCGAAGTTGCCACCTCCAATTCCACCGCCTCCCAAGCAACCAGTCACGTCAAGCCATCCCTCAACACTCGCATCTGGAAGTATGGATAGCATGAGTGTGAATGGGAATACAACTATCCAGATACAAGCTAAAAGCCACACGCCCGATATTCCTGTTCTGGCCCCTCCATTGTCACCGAGCCCACCTCTATCCTCGAAGCGCGTCACAACGCCAAATATCCTGCTTGGACAATCGAGCGCGTCATTACAGCAAGAACCCCTACGGAGCTCTCAGGCAGGTTCACGGTCTGATTTTCCTTTCGCACTTTCACCACCTCCGAAGGCTCCACCATCATTGTCTATTCCACCACTCCTTCCCCCCCCACCAATCTCTCCCCCGCAAACACCCCGGCCCGTCACCGCCCTTCCAACATCTGGTCACTCGCCCGCCACACGAGGCGATGGCACTTCCACGCTCCATGATCCTTGCGACTCCGACGACGAGTTTTCTGCTTTTACATCGTTTCCGCCCTCGAACTTTGCACTATTTCCATCTTCGAATCCATACCCTTTGAAACGATCTCCTTCACCACCATCGCCGCCGCCGCGCCGTACGTACGAGCGCACTCACTACCCGAGCTCATCCTCGACATCATCGGCACTAAGTCCTGGATCTCATGCATCTGACGATCGGTTATATGCCTCAGGGACTTTGTTCTCTGCGTCTTCGGATAGTTTTGATGATTTCGTCTCTCCGGCCCCTGTTAAGAATAGGAAGCAAACACCATCGCCACCTCCGTTACCTGTGAAATTTCGATCTCAAGATCGGCAGCCACCGCGTATCGACACTTATGCCACCCGTGTTCACCATGCCCATACCCCAAGCCAGACATTCGCCTCTCCAACTGTTCGTACGACTTTGTTGAACGGTTCTTCGTCATCAGCTGTCAGTCATGCGCAACACCAACGTACGCAGAGCCTCGTCACCCAAGCAGCAGCGCGGGGCGGTCTATTGTGGCCCAACTCACCTGAATCAGATGAATCGAAAGCAACGGTGATTCCACCCCCACTCTCACCTTTCTCGCCAAAACCTTTGATCAGCAAGGATGCCTTTGATCTGCTGGGTGATGATGCGCTCAGTGATGGTCTGGTCGGTTTACCTCCGCCTCTGAGCGTCGAAGGGGGCACCCAGTCACCGTCTCCTCCACCAAGCATGCCGCAGAAGCGGTTAATTGGGAGTAGTCCGGAACAAAGGCTTGGTTTGAGGAACCAGCTACAACTATCCGCACCACCATTGTTTTCCGCATCGACGCCCATACTTTCGAATTCACTCTCTTCTTTGGGTACCCATGGCCCTCCCGCGGCCGGGTCGTTGCAAATCGCGAAGCCGAAGCAGACAGGTGGATTATCAGCGCAAGATCTATTGTTCTTTGAAGGGCTGTAAATCCTTTTTTGGAGGGTTGATGTCCGTTGAAAGGAATGAACTTAGGTCTAGTAGGCACGAGTATCCTAGGTTCCTCAATAAATTAATCGTCTTAGGATATAGCGCAAGGGCATGGAGGGAACAAATAGAAAGAAAAACTAAGATTCAGGTACAAGAATATTGCTACACACGAATGAGAAGTGAGAGGGAAGCACATACAGTTCACGACGAGAGCGCGGTATCGTCGGGTAAGGGCTATGGCGAATAACGCAATCAAATTGAAAGCACAACAAACGTCCATTCGGTTTCAGTATGACGCTCAGGACTTCCAGAACTTTCGAGAAGAGCTGCTCTCGGCGCCGTGTCCTTGTCCATCAAAGCCATGACGATGATCGCGTGGCATGTGATCATGGCTATATTCGTCTCTGTGGTCGCGTCTATCACCAGGATAATTGTCGTAAGTTGCGTATCGCCTCGACGAGCGAGAACGGTGAGGTGGTTGAGAGACGGCTTCGGAGTAGGGAGGAGGGGGTGGCATGCTGTCAGCCCGCGCCGGGTAAGAAACCTGCGGTGCAGGAGGTGCGTTTGATGGCAAGGCCCTCTGAGGTTGAGAAGTAGACTGCTCGATACCGTTTATCGTACGACGCTCCGTCCCGTCTGGGTACTTGTAGGTAACATGTTCGTTTCCCTACGGCGACGTCAGCCATGCCAAAAAGGTGCGGCGAAGCATGCTCACCTCCGAGTCCCTACGTACACACTTGGTGTGTGTGACGCCATTCACAGTAGAGCTCGACCAGCTCTCCGACACCCACCTGGCTCCATTCCCGCTGTTTCCGTTTCCAAATCCCTGAATTCTGTTGCTACTCCCCATCCCTCCGCCACCAAAATCGAATGGCGAAAAGATCGCGGAAGGGAAACCACGACTAAAGAAGCCGCCGCCGAACGGACCTCCCGATCCGAACCCGCGGTGTCCGGTAAACCCTTCGTCGAAGAAGGGATCAGACTGGAACGCCCTGTGAAAGTCACCAAATATCGAGTTGAATAAGACAAAGGGATCCGTGAAGCCCCCTGGTGGTGCGGGACGCGATCCGAATGGCCCGAAACTACCGAATGTATCCATGCGAGGAGCACGGGAGAAGGGGTCGCGGGAGAAGGGATCGTGGAATAAGGGGCTCGAGAAGGGATCATGGGCACCGTTGGCACCACTGAAGGGACCTTGTGGGTTAGGCATCGGTGCGGGCCAGACACCGTATTGATCGTACGTTGCTCTGCTCTGCGAATCAGACAGCACTTCGTAGGCGTTGTTCACCTGATGGCATGGCGCGAGTGAATCAGGACAATCGATGGAGAAGGAGCAGGCATACTTTGCGGAACAAGTCCTCAGAAGTAGCTTTCTCTGCTTCAGAGGCACCTGGGGGTAAGCGATCTGGATGGGTCTCCAAGGCTTTTCTCCTATAAGCCTTTCGAACTGGGCGCAATCCTTGAATGCTGTAGATGCGGTGGTGAATTGTCGTGACCTACCTTGCTCCGAAGTCGCATTGCGGCTGATGCCGAGTATTTCGTAGAGATTTGTGGCCATGTTATCGTCGAAAAAGAAAGCCAGAAAGGGGGGGAGGTCTGAACCGTCGAAGGTGGGGGAGGAAGAGTGCCAGTCGAGTCAAGGCAGGTGGCAGTTCATATTTACATGCATGACGCTGTTTGTGGCTGAACTCACGCTCGTTCCTTGCGCCCAATGGGTTTGCAAGAGGTCGTGCTGTGTGCTACAACACCCCAGTCATCCTCAACATCGGGTGCGTTCGTTCTGCACGACCTCCAAACGAGCAATGTGCTCTCCTCCTTCAAGCAAACCAGCTCTCCGCCGCAGTGCAGCGCATTCGTAGAGACGAAAGATGGTCAAGGGGGGATTATGCTCGCTGCACAATCGGACAAGGCCCTCCTGAACGTCTATAACTTTCAAAAAGTATGTATCGTGCTTCGCTCGAGTCCGTCTGATGAACGGATTGTGGGTGAACAGGACCAAATTGCCTTGAAGGTAGTTTTACCGGAAAGGCTTTCTTGTCTGGCATTGGACCAAAAAGCGCGATACTGTGCTGGTGGGACTGCGCACGGTCGGATATACCTCTGGGAGGCGCGTTTCGTTTCGTTACCCAGTGTGCCTCATGTCATGACCCTTTGGATAGTAGGTCGCGTCGGGCATACTTTACAATTCTTGGGACGCTCACTACCGCCAAGTGAACGTGCTCAAGTTCACCTACGATGGCACGATATTGATATCCGCCAGTGAAGATTCTGGCGTCAGCGTCTGGTCAGTGTCAAAGTCCGTATTGATTTTCTTGGCGTGAAACCGTTCTGTAAGCTAACCCCGCCCTTGCTCCAGATTAGTTGACGACGAGCTCCAAAATGACCACCCTCTTCCACAATTCACATTATCGGACCATACCCTCCCGGTGACGGATATTGTCTGTGGTCTAGGTCCATTTCCAATGTGTCGCATATTGACGGGATCTCTCGACCATACCGTAAAGGTGACTAGTCTCTCATATTAGTCCATGCCTCGACTGAGGCCCTATTTAGTTGTGGGATCTAGCCACTCAAACGTTGATAACAACCTTCCATTTCCCAAAACCAATACGTGGCATCGTTTGGGACATCACCGAACGCCTCTTTTTTGCCTCTTCTCCCGATGGCCACCTTTACCAGGTGAACCTATTCCGTGAGCGCGAATTAAAAAACAAAGGAAGACCCTTTATCGAAGCCCTCGGGGGTGCTGGCACATCCGACGTCGTCCGTTTCGATGCAGACAGTACATCAGGGGGCAAGCGACTCATCGAGGTCAACCAGCCCGTGACGGCGCTTTGTATCTCATTGAACGGATCACTACTTCTGGTTGGAACAGCTACGGGACTCATCCACGTGTACGATATCGCATCACATCAACTCTTGCGGACGATCTCGACGCATAAAGGGTTGTCGATATCGTTCCTTGCGACGATGCTCAGGCCCCCAGATCTCGTCGGGCATGTTAGTCTTTCTCTAAATGTGACCAGCGTAGCAGACGCCCGCGATGTGATGCCAGTGCGCCCGGTTGCAACATTCCATCGGATGAGGGATGCGAAAGCACGAGAATTGCATGAGGTGTCGATGATGTTACCGGTCACAAGCGAGGCGAGTTGTTTGTTTCGCGCGTGCGTTGGAAGCGGGCTGAGCTCGCCACGGTCTACAGACACCGCAAATTGGCGGGTGCGATTATAACTACTCCGAATTAGAATTTCAACGGGATCTGTCCTTCTTCGTTCACCCGACTGAAGTAGAACCATTGGGAGCTCCTTCGACAAGTAGAGTCGCAGAGCTGGAGGCAGAAGTGGCGCAGTTGAAGGAGCAACTGGGAAAAGCAAAAGGCGTAAATGATGCGATATGGCAGGTTGTTGTGCAAAAGGTACTCGAGGGCAACCTACCATCCGGGTCCGAAGTGGATGTTGCGATGGACGAGTAGCGTGCGGAATCTACTCAAAGAGTAATTTCCGTGTGGCTGTGTAGACATAGCGTCGTTTGACACGTAACTCAGCGTCAGAAAGACAAGTTTCATTTGCCAGTTTGCTTGGATTCAGACATGGGCTTCAGACAAGGCGCCGTACTCGCATCGTGCTCGTTTTTCATTGGTGTGTTGTATGTTCCGTCTGCGGATCGTAGGTTCGCTGACGATTGCCTTTGTGTGATGCATGTCATGGTCGTCACAAGGGGTGTTGTTCATATGCTTTTTCGTGGACTACCGCATTCTGTACCAGGACATGACGGAAGATGCCATCAAGGACGGTTTCCAGTTTTACGCTACGTTCTTTAATGCACCTCCCGCTGTCAAGGTCGGTGGCGTCACAGGCCTTACTTCGAGTGCTCCTCGTTGACGAACTGCTTCAGGCACTCTTACATGGTTTCATAGGAGTTGGATTGACCGCTCTCGTCTCAAAGCTTCTCCAGTGGGACGAGAGTGCTATTTTCTTTGACGGATCAAGTCTAGGTGAAAGCCTATCGAGTGGCCTCGGGGACTGCACGATCTCACGAACCTGATAGCCGCCTACCTTTTTGCAATATCGGTCTATATTGCCGTGACAATTCCATGCTTGCGCACCATCGTAACGCCGGCCGAGTCAGATTCCATGGATGACCGTATTGAAGCCATGCGGATCTTGTCGGCGGGGAACACGATCGTGATACTTATTCTGGGAGCGATATTGGGGTTACAGGTGAGTCTGTTGACGGCCCGCTGCGGTAGTCCGTTGGGCCCGTCGTGGTTCTCTGGTCGAGCGATGTCGTCCGAGGTGTAGTCGTGTTTCACAGGCGCGGCACAGGTATTCTCGCGGCGTCTCACAGCCGACGCCGATTCTCGTGCTGTCTTCCGCCACGGGATGTCCGAGGTTCTTTTCGTTTTATTCCTCGCAACCATGTGGTCCTATTTTTACGATCCGCTGATGCGTATTTTGGGAACAGGGCGGCCAGGAATATGCGCGCAGGATAGAGCAAGGGGAACTGACAAAGCTGCAGAGGGCGGAGGCAGAGGAAGCTGCCAGATCGACCACGAGCGGGAAAGACAAGAAGGAGTGAGCGTGGATGGGTGCCTCTGTTACGAATACATGGTACGCCGGTAGTCAATGACATCGCACTCTGTGGCGAGGTGGTAGCGGGATTAGACTTAGCCAAGTCCTTTTTTGGAGTTATCCTATGGCCTCGGAGGGTAGGGTGCTATGAGACGTTCAAGTTGCACCCCAGAACTGGCGGTAAATTTCCGTCGCACTCCTAGTCGATGCCGTCAAGCGAAACAGGCTTGTTGCTAGCTTGGTGCGCGGAGAATCGCATCCAGATCGACCATGGGGTACGCGTTATCAACACTCGGGGCCAGCCTGACGAAACCAGCTTCATTGTCTCCGACGGCGAGTCCCCTCGCCAGCGTGGATTCTCAGTCTATTCATGCGAGCAGCTCATTGAATCCAATCGTACCCGTGAGTTCATCTCCCCTTCCAGCTTTCTTCCTCGTCGCCGCCCGAACCCCGGTACTATTGAAGAAACAAACCAGCATCCCCCTCATTTAGAACGTGGGGCCATTGTCTTTGCTCCTCGAGACTTCCTTATTCCGTCTGAGACGCCGTCTTTCGTTGCGACTAATATATCTCTGGGTATCACAGTCGTGTATATTCCAAAGACCGCCGTCTTGTCCGTCAGGTCAAGCTCCTTCTCCCGACACATCGCATCCGTGCCATATGGTCATGGTGCACACCTCTCACTTGCGCTCGCGCTCTACGGCGAACTGTGCGTGAATCCAGCCGTTTTTCGCCTGCAATGTTGTCCTGATCTGCCTTGACTTGTTCGATGGCATCGGTTGACGCCACCTGACCCTGTATCGCGCCCCAAATCCGAATTCTCACACCGCAAACACATGCACTAAAAATAATATCAACCCTCCTTTGGATGAACGCGCGAACATCAACTCCATTTCGCTTGACACTCCGCCCTCCGTTCAAACGGTCTTCGCATCTTCCCCATCACACGAATCCGGGATTTTCCTTGTCGGCGGATACTTTTGGCCACTCAATGATGGGACCCCGACGTTGCTTGCGTGTCTATTGATGCGGCTTTCCATACCACTAGCTTCCGAGGCCCACATTCTCGATGGTTCGGGTACCTCCAGAGTCTACCGCGGGAAACAATGGACATTGCCGTCTTTTGGGGTATCGACGATGTCATCAAAACTCAGCCTTGCGCTTGTTCACCCCGCGGATGTTTGAACGCCGAGAATGAATCGAGTTTCGTGGAAGAGCCTCCACAACAGATGGCCAATACTCAATGTCCGTGGTGTGTGCGGTTGCATGACGGCCAAACTGCAAGACGATGGCTTGGAGCCTCAACAGAGTTTGATCGAGAACAAGGAGGACTGATGGTGAGTCTGCTAAGTCCATGTTTGGTTTTGTTCTGCAATGTTCTCTTCCTGACCCCCTTTGAGTTCTATTACTTGTTTTCATTTCGCTTTTTGTGTGTGTGATCTTCTTCTGAACTCTAGTGGGATTACCGGATAGGACTTATCGTGCCCTTTCCAACCCCTCGCTACTGCGCAGCGTGTCAGTTGACCCTTCAGATCCCATCCTAATTACTTCTTGATGCGCTTCCTATACAGCGTTCGGTCGTGCGGCACCCGTTGGTTGTGCCTTCTCCTTTGGTCACACACTATTCCGTGATCTTGTTTCGGAATTTTCATATCGCCAGCTGCCATTCGTAATTTTCCGTGCTACGGCATGCAGGCTGCGCATGCATGGTGACTGATGGAGGTGTGCGTGCGGTGGCGGACACGCGCCTGGAGGTGTGCCGTCCAAAACATCGATCACAACTCGGGAACATCCGGCGGATCATTTGATCTTATTGCGTTTTCGTCATCCGTCCTGCGACCGCACCATCATAATTAAGCTACGGCAACGTATCAGATTGAGGTCCAGACGTGGCGCAGCAAGGGTGTTCGTCTACTATCACTGGCAGCAAAGCACATCACCCTCGTGCGGCCGAGACTGCCATCTCACATCCCCATCAACCTCTTCTTGACATCGAGTCCACCAGATCGTCATCCCCTCATTTTTTTCTGTGGTCGCGTAAACTCTCCTTCACAACGGCATCTTGGTGTATTCATTCTTGGCGATCAAGTTCAAGGTCTCCTATCGCTCCACCTCTTCTATTTGATGCGGCCGCTACCTCCTGAATCTATCATCATTCTCTTACTTTTCGTGCCTATGAGACGTGACAGTTCATCTCATAAGTGTCCATTGAACCCTTGTTCCAGCAGACTTGTGAGCGGTATAGTCGTGTTCACCTTGATTTAGCTTTCATTCCTTGATCTTCGGCGGCCCTTCGTGTTTTTTACTAGTTTCTCCAGCACTTGCATTTCACTGTCAAATGATTGGTAACTGACTCGTACCGCATGCAGGAAGAAATACGTCAATATTACCACGATGTTGTGGTACCCACGTTTAGCGCAGTCCTGACTAACCCTGGACTAGAACATCCAGTATCCTACGACAGCCCGGATAGACCTGAGGATTCCACTGCTGATAGTGATCCAAGTCCACATGGGGTTTCATTCCCGGACTTTTGCCACGCATACTCGCTCGTTTCAACACGCGCGTTTTGGGTGGACTCATATCACGGCCTAGCAATGGTTCCCATTGCCGACGCGTAAGTACACATTCCTTGTCTTGTCGACCGATTGTTGCAGCTGGGTACGCCACGTGACGTATTCCAATTTGGGATTCCACCTGCTTCAATCGTTCATTTTGCAGGCAAGCGGTGCCATCTCATCGGGAATCGCGAATGTCTATTTCGCTTTGCGGCTCGGGCACAAGTCGCCGTCGCTGCCCTCTGTTTCTGTTTCTTGTCTACATGAATGGCACACGTCCCCTCCCGTGTTCGTCACATTGATGGACTATTCGAGTGTCGTGTTAATTCAACCTGCATCTTGTCCCCCGCCCCGTCTTCTGTGCATTGCTTTCGACGCGAGCAAATCTGACCCACTTCCAGTTTCAACCACTCGAACGATAATCATGTGCAAATGGAGGTGAGTAATGAATCCGATCCTTCTCTCCCAAGTCGCACTCTATCGGGCAAAGAATGGGTGGTCCATCTTCGCGCATCGCTGCTCTCTTCGAAGGACGTCTGTTATAGTGTATGTTCAGGAAATTAATGGCTTCTGCTTGCAGAGCGACTATGACGTTTGCGTCGAATGCGGCTCTCTCGCCGAGTGTGAGCACGACCGTGAGGTGGCGGACACGACGGTCGTCTCGGAAAACGTGCGTCCACTGTCTCACGACGGTCCACTGGCGCCCAGCAAAGTCGACTACCTTGAAATGCGCACCGTGCGACCCGTTCCGCCGTTCAGTCAAGTGTTCAATACATACGGATCCTTGCCCAACGCGGTGCTCCTCTCCCGATATGGCTTCATCCTTCCCGAAAACGAACACGACATCGTTCGGATGGCGCTCGACCCATATTCGACGGTGAAAGACTTGTTCAATTATCTTGGGTTGGACGAAGCATCCGACTCGGCGGGTGACGATGCTGTCATGGTCATGGAAGCGTCTCCCTTCGGCGGCCTTGCCATCAG
>JBBPLQ010000037.1:62296-102271 GCA_038089855.1 Royoungia palumana | reverse complement strand
TATCTCAAAATCTGGACCGCCGAATATTCTCATTCCTAGCTCAATAATCTTCTATTATAATGTACTTTCAGTCTCCAAAAGCCCAGAATATTCGGAGATGTTCAACTTGACATCATAAGCCCCCCCTACCTATTAGAATATTCAATATCATATTTCATATATCTTATGTGTCATTTTAGTTCACTTTTCCCACACCTGCCATTCGTGGGTGTGCGCATAAAATACTACATTTTACATACTTATCTCATTCACTTTCATTCTCATACTCCATATCATGCAGTTTGAAGACCACGCTCATCCCATATATGCGGGTTTTCGGATACTAAGTAAAATATACATGAATGATTTAACATATACACAAAAATAGGTATGACTTACATATTGTCTTTTATATATTGTATGTTTCATTCATATATCTTCTACATCACATACCCGCCTCAGGTGGGTGTGCGCATCAAATATCTATCTGGACTTACAATATCATTGAATATACTTTCACTCTTTATATCTTACTACATTTCTGTAATTCACCAACATTTTCATTAAGACATTCTTGGGATTTGACATAGTTCTATTGTTTGTAGTATCACGCACATCCAGTGGTTGGGGGTTTGCGGGTTCTGTGTAACATAGGCTAACACTAACAGCTATTAGATTAGCCCTTCTTAAATAGGCCGGGCCGGGCCGCGGAATCACTAGACACATTTGGCAGCATCCCTGACCTGTCCCTGGCACCCTCGTCATGGCTCAGTGCTCCTGACACATCTGTCTTGGCTGTGGTAGGTGTGGTGTCACGGCTAACCCTTTCCACCTCCCCACGAGCCGAACGCTCTGGGGTAGGCTCCATCGATTTGTGGGCTTGTCAGGTGGTTAGAGTTGGTCAGGTTTACTCGGTGAGTCCTCTGGTAGGTCGTCTGGGGTGCGCTGACAGTTTATTCATCTGTTGCTGGTAGCTTGCACACAATCGTGCTCACTCGCTCCCCTTCGTTTGATCCTACTTGACTTGACTTGATACACTCCCCCTCAACACCATTGTATCCACCACCCTGCTGTTGATCCCCGTGCCCATGCATTCAAGCGCAACATGACCGTTTCTATTGACCTGAGTATCACCTGGCTTGGCTGGTGTGTGCGGTCCATTGTGTGTATGTCGTATCATTTGTGTACCCTGTCTGCATCCTCACTGACTTCTCTTGACATTTCTAGCTCTTTTGGCTCAACATGCTCAACGTGTTCGACCTCATCCCCACCGCACCCGCCCATCCCCATGCACTCAACCTGAGGTGTGACGGGTAGTGCGTCTGGTGGGTCTGTTGATGTATCTGCTGGCCCTGCCGATCCTGCACTCTTTGCATTTGGGTTCATGGCGTCAGCAACTTTGTTGTGGGCTTGCTGGTCAGCCGTTCGTGGCTGCTGAGGTGCGGTCATGGCTGCATGGTGGTCGTCCGTGGTCATGCCTGCCATCGCTGTGGGAGTGGTCCTATCCACTCCTCGTGGCGGGTCGTCGACATGCTCATATGCTCGACGCTCCTAGTTTGTGGCCGTTTGTTGACCTCCCTACCTCTCGGTCCTCTCCCTCATCACCCACTACCCCCGCAGATCTTCTTCGACCCTGTGCTCCAGTGCTTCGTGTGACCGTGCTATCGTGTTCTCCAGGTTCTTTGGCACATTTCCAACGTCGTCGACGCTCTTGACGCGTTCGATTGGACTCCCAGGTCGCATGGATCGCCGGTGAATTCTTACCCCCTAACTATCCGGCCATCTGTCCTGACGTCTCCTGCAGCTTTTTCCATCATTTCTTGGAGCCCTCTATGTATCCCGGCACTCTCGAGGTGCCTGGGTCGCCGCTAACAGGCTCGGCATCACCGCTCACATACCCACTTTGACCCGAGGGAGAGTAGCTCTCGTTTGACCGTTCCGCTCGTTCGTGTACCCGTACTGACGCCATCTGCACGTCCTTAGCTCTGGTTTCCATCGCCCCTCAATGTCGTCGACACACCTGCGTTGTCCAGCTCGCCATGAGCACCCTCAGGTACATCCATGCATTCTCACTATGTGCGCAGCCGTGTTGACGCGTCCTGTGGCTCTTGCAGCCCGTCCGTCACGTCTCCGACATCTCCCGCTGCTGCTGGCACTTCCGGCACATTGTTGTTAACCCGGGCACCCTCAGCGTTGACTCTTGCACACCAGGCACGCTCCCCCCCGAGCTCAATGCTCGGGGACTCGTCCTGTGCGCCATCTGGTACATCCTCTGTTCCTCCATGGCCCGTTGACTGTGCTAGATTCTGTGCCACAGGGTCTGGCACAGTGCATATTCCATTAGGCAAGTAGAGAGGTCCGGAGTTGGAGCAAAACGATTATTGCCTGCCCTCAGATCTGCACAAAGTTGCCTTGCCAGAGGGACCCCAACCCTAACTAATTATGATGCAAAAACGCATAGAATTAGACTACACCTTAAAGTACCAAAAATACTGGAGAAGATATATCCATCACATTACTATGCACTTGCCCTTCTTAGCTAATTTATTCCCCTGCTTGCCATTAGATACGCCAGCTCGTTTTGTCCGTCGTAGTGCACGAACAAGATTTGTATAAAGTAGTTCCACATTATACGCAGTCCTGGCCGATGTCTCCATGAACTCGCATCCAAATGTTTGTGCAAGAGCAATGCCCTCCTCACGTGATACCTCACGCTCATAGGTCTTGTCGCACTTGTTACCTACCAACATAAAAATTGCCTTTTGACGCTTTACTTTGAGCATCGACTGTCGGAAGACATAAAGTCGTTCGAATGTCGAACGTGAAGTAACAGAGTATACAAGTATAAATCCCTGACCCTCACTAGCGGCACTTGAGCGCTTGAGCAGTGGTCAAGGAAGGGCGGCGTGAAATACTAACCGTACCCATTGGTCTCTAAGTGTGGCATACTCCTCTAATGAATTGATGAGACCAGGTCACGGTGTTTCAGTTGTAAAGGGATGGTGTACCTTGTCCAGCAGTGTCAATGACTTCTACAAGGCACATCTTATTGTCTATAATGAGCTGTTTCCTGTAAGAGTCTTCTATAGTTGGGTCATATGTCTGCATCCAAGAAAATCAAAGAGGTGACGGATGCGTAATCTGGAATCATACCTCTGTAGTGGAAAAGCAAGGTGATGTGTTAAGCATGATCGGGGATGTATCGACTTACCGATGAAGCAATTTAGGGTGAACTGATTCAGTGTTTGGATCAGCTTGATATCATCATAGAGAATGATTTATGTACCTGGACGGCCAAGGCAGTTTTACCGACACCACCGTCACCCAATACAGCTACTCGCCAACGGTCCATAATAACTCGTCGAGAGGATAGGTCCGGGTCAACGAATTACAAAATTTGAACCAGCTAAGTATTTTGTAGTACTGTCGTGCGCCAAGTCTCCGACAGTGTGTCATCATTTACGGTATACATATATCATTTTGGTCAGGGATGGCGGCGGCAGTTGCAGCCTAGACTCTATCTAGGTAACTAGCCTATCTGCAAACCTGAGCGTTGATTCAGCTGCTCATTCAGCAGATATAAAATGGAAAGTGCCATACAAGGGTGCTCTGGTCCAATCAGAGTCCTTGCTGAACGCTGCGCCCTCGCGTAGGCCGTCAAAGACTCCTCAAGCGATAACGTTACTTCGCTGAGTTGCAGATGCGGCCCGCCAGCCTACATAGTCCCAGGTCGCGTGGATCGCTAGTAGTCGTCCTTGGTGAGTTTTTCCCCTCTCACCGTCAGGCCGAGACGTCTGTCCTGACGTCTCCAGCAGCTGTTCTCGCCATTTCCAAACATCATCAACGTGCATAGGCACTCTCAACGCCCACATCGCTGCTGGTACGCTCGACTTCACTGCTCGCATACTCGCCCCAGCCTGCAGGAAAGCAACTCAGGTCCAACCGTTTTGCCCATTCGTGTGCTCGCACTGACATCATCTGCATGTCCTTTCGGTTCCGTGGGTTCCTCGTTGCATCTCGATACCCTCGACATTCGCTCGGTCATCCGTGTCGTCTGGCGCGTGTTGAGCACCCTCTGGTACGTGTTCTACGTCCGTGTGCTCTGGCGCTTCGTACAGCCATGCTGACACATCCTCCGGCTTCCTCAGCTTGTCCATCACGTCGCCAACACTTCTTGCTGGCGCTGATATTTTCTGCATGTTACTGTTAATGCTGGTAACCTCGATGTTGACGCTCGTGCGCCTGGTATACTCCCCCTCAAGCTCCAACACTCGGGGATTCATCCTGTGCGCTATCCGGTATGTCTCCAGTGTTTCCGTGGCGTGTCAACTGTGCTAAGTCTGCTGACGTGTCCCCTTTGTCGCTAGTAAACTCGATGGCCTCGACATCGACGTTCGGGTGTCCATATCGCTCCTCTCCGAGCATCAAGGTGTGCCTCGCCTGGCACATTCTTGGCGTCACTGTTGCTCTTCAGCAGTCTCGACGCATCCGCTTCCTTGCTGGTAGATTCGATATCACAGTTCAGACAACAGGGTCATCCTTGGTGTGCCATCGCCACCGACTCGCCACTCCTATTCGCCACGCTCCGACACCTCTCTAGCTTCCTCGATAACATCCGTCCCGCCGCTCAACATCTCCGTCACGGCTGCCCTGTCCGTTAGGTCTGGTGGTCTGTCCGTCAGGCTTGACGCGTGTGTTTTTCGTTCGCACCGTCGTTGTTAATGGCATGTAACATACCCTTGATCCCTTAACTAATCAGTTTTGTACATTCACCCAGCCTCAACTTAATGACATCCATGGACTTGATTGATTCACGAACCAGGTAACCCAATCAGGTCAAGTTATCAGACAGGATTCACAACGTGCTGAATGATTACATTGTACCCATATTAGTAAGGTATTTCTCCAACTTCTTTCGCAGAGGATGTCCGTGACGTACACCAATGGCACGTAAAGTTGCTGCGAGGTCTGCTGCAAGGCTGAGTCGTTCTTCTGGATTTATTTCCTGCACTTCCAAGAGCTCTCGCACAGCACACGCGAGTCGACTCTTGGGAAGATGAGAATCATCACCAATGGATACAGTTCCTGGTCTGTGTTTCCTCCCCTTCGTCTCGGAAGTAGCCAATAAAGGCTCAATAAACTCTGTCCTGAACCTCCTCAAGGCTAAAGGTGCCAGAGGAACAATGCGATCCAAAGTACTTGCAATTTCCGCACGTTGTTTGGCAAGGGCCCGGGCCTCAGCCGGACCACCTTCCTTGTACCCCCACTTCTTCAGCTCCTTGCTCGGCGTGAGCCAACCCCAACTTGATTCTACAGTTCGCTCGACAAAATGTTGATTCATGTGGTTGAGGAGTCGGTTGATAGAATGTGCACCGACATTAAAGCGTTTGAAGCATGGGATGATATACTGGATAAGTGTGTCGTCCTCGGGTACACATGATAGCAGCTCCCGAGTGATTTCGGCATAGTACTGGTCGAGATGTTCGTAAAGATCTGTACTGCTCACCTGCCTGATAACGTCCCTGTCCACACAACAAGCTGCCTCCTGTGAGCAATCTGGATGTACCGCCTCGGCCTGCGCGATGAAGTAGTTGTACATGGCTGTGTGGATGCCTATGCGGTACGAAATATCGATGGCGGGGGCTTTGTCGATGGTATTGGTTGGGGAGCGGATGATGTGGTTCAGAGCGGGCAGAATGTAGCCCCAAAGGGAAGATAGCGAAGCAGCAGGATTGGCACTTCCCTCGGAGGGATTAGGCAGAAAAGCTGTGTCCGCTTTCATCTGCTTTCCCTGTCCTGGAAACATAGGTGCGAGGACAACCTGATGATGCGTAACCTGTGTCTAAAACTTTTCAGCGCTAGTATTATAAAAACGCAGTGGTAGTTCTGTGCAGCAATGATAACGAGTTAGTGTTGTAGCAAGGAGAATTGAACCCAAGCGAAGTCATGGTGTTGTACACGAGGATCCGTTATGTCCGCAGCGTTGGGCTGGGCCCACTAGGTTGGCCGAACGGGACTCCGAAACACCCATTGCAAAGAGCGCTAACTCCGCTAAGGCGATGAGCAAATAAAACGAACGACATGCATGAACACATGCTGCAAATCATCTTTGTTGGAATAGCGGTTACGACTATCAGTTCCTCATTTCAGCGTTTGTCGCATTTGTGGGGTGCGCTCGGAGAACCCCGGGGTTCCGCTGACTACACACCCACAGTGTGTTGTCCACCGCCTCCCTCCCCGTTCTCTCTCTGAACCCGACCCTCAGGCCTCGTCGATAATCCACCCAAACGCCGGTATTGTGACTGTCTTATTACTTCTTCGCCCCGCTTCTCCGCTCAGTTGCATGGTTCAACCTGCTGCCCATTCATTCCCTCATCCGGGATCCCACTCGACTTCCACACAATGGTCCACCGGCAACCCTACCATGCTCCAGTACAACCCATCTCGTCACTCCTGCCGTGTCCACCAATTCCACTTGATATTGATCGTGTACCTTCCCTGAACCATATACAACTTATCCGAGCACTGATGGTCACCCCGATTTGACCTCGATGCGATTGTCCAATTCGGTGAGTGAGCGCTCCCAGCTTGCACCCTCAGGCGCTAACCCTCTTGATCGCAGCTTCTGCTTGCCGCGTCGTCGCGGTTCGTTCACATGCCAGATGGGTCGCCTTTGACTGTTATGGAGTGCCGTGGGTTGCTCAGGTACGTCTGTCGCCTTTGACTTGCGTTGTCTGCGCTGACTCGCCCTCTCTGGCAGCTGGCACCATTGAGTCGACTCAAATCGAGTGGTCGCACTCGCCGCTCGCTTCGTCGACCATCAAGCAGCCTCTCCCAATGCCATGGGCACCATATCGGTCAATCTCGCGCCTCAAATCGTCCCCCAACACTTCTGGAGCTCAAGTTCACCTCCTGGACCTCTTGGACCTCCGGCTCGGTTCGGCGGGTTCACATTGATGTAGCGCAGTTCCCCAACGCCTCTGGTGATCCTCTGGAGCCTGTAAACGCCGTCTGGGGCGTCCGTTCCATGTGCCGACTCGCCAAGTCGCTCTAGACTCCTGCAGGTGAGTTCTGCTCATCCTACGGTCCAACTGTTCACGTGTATATTCCGACGCGTTCTGCAGCATCGTCGATCCGTTCCCATCAACCTCGACGCTCCTTGACAGCCTCGACGTGTCCGTGTCGGTTCCCGGACCGTCCAGCTCGTCTGGAGCCCCAACTGGTGAGTCTTCTTTGTTCCTGCATTCCAGTGCTTCGTGTGAGCGTGCCAACGCGGTCTCTAGGTTCTTCAGCATGTTTACAACGTCCTCGACGCTCTCAATGCGTCCGCTTCTACTCCCGGGTCGCATGGATCACTGCTAGCCGTCCTTGGTGGGTTCCTCCCTCTAACCATCTGGCCATCTGTTCTGACGTTCCTGCAGCTTCTTCTGCTGTTCCTTTCCATCCTCGACGCATCCCGGCACTCTCGACATGCCTGCGTCATCACTACTTGTAGCAGGCTCGACGTCGCCGCTCGCACACTCACTCTGACCCTCAAGTAAGCAGTGTGTATCTCCTATTCATGTTCCCGTCCTGATGTCGTCTGCACGTCCTCAGGTCGGTTCCATGGGTCCTCGTCATGCCTCGACATTGTCGACAAATCTGCGTCATCATCCGCACGGTCCAGGTTGCCTCGAGCACCTTCAGGTACATCCGTGTGTTCTCGCTGTGTGTGCAACCGTGTTTATGCGTCCTGTAGTTTCTGCAGCCTGTCCATCACATTGCCGACATCTCCTGCTGGCACTTCCAGCATGTTCTGTTAACTCGAGTAGCCTCAGCATTGAAGCTCGCACACCTGGCACGCTCCCCCTCGAGCTCAATGCTTTGGGACTTGTCCTGTGTGATATCTGGTGCGTCTCCCGTCTCTCCATGTTCTGTCGACTGTGCTGACGTATTCCTGTGGTTGCTACTAGTGAACTCGATGGCCTCAACGTCGATGCTTGGCCTTGACCAGTTACTGCGCAGGTTACACCGACAAGTAACTATTTTAAGCTCTGAAGCAGACACAGGTTGTCATTGGGCCACATGGGTATAGGTGAGGATAAAGGCTGATGGATGGTGGGTACATGGGTTGTTCAATCACAGCCATACCCATACCCATGCAGTACTCTAGCTAGAATCAGAAGCAAACATGGATGGGGCGTTGATAGCCCCACCCGGGAGTTGTTGGCCGACCTTGTACCCCACCAACAAGCGTTTCAGTTGATATGTCTGCTGCATCTCCGCCTCCACTCTTTGCTGCCACATCTCCTCCCTCGTCGGCACCATCACATGTGATGCTGACCCCGAACCGTCCTCGTTCTCATCGTGAAGTCGTCATCAGCACACTTCATCCCGGATCCCAAGATCTGGATCACCTGCATGCCATCAATATCCCTCATTCCGCTCGCTCAGGCTGCAATTCGTATTTGCCTTCCCCGATCTCTCCTATAACCCAACCTACACCAGCTGTCTCACCCATCGCATCGTGTTCGGTCCAGCCTGCTGCGTGCTTACAGCGTCAGCAGTGCCGCACAGACCCCCTCAAAGGATTTGTCCACGGGGTTATCCGTCATTCAGACTCCGGGAATACTTCAGACCACGGTGTCAATGGGATTGACAATACCAATCCGACGACCTACAGTTCCAGCCTGTCAACCCCAGGGCTAAGCTATTCTCTGACTTCGATGGAATTGTCCCTTGGAGATCGTACGGTACAAATGATCAGCTTTATGGACATGTCTATACCGCTACCCAGTCAGTTCGCAACACTCCCCCGACATCTCATTTTCAAGCGCACTACTTGCTACCATGTGCATCAAATTTGTTTCGTGTGAAGCCAATGCTTCATTCTTGATGGAACTGGATCTTTCAGTCAGAACTACCGTTCTTTCGAGGACGAGAAACAGAGAAGAAAGAAACGGTGGAAGAGACACCATCGGAGATGTGGTAAGTTCCCATCTTCAATATTATGTCTCATCGATGTTTATTCTTGGGCAGAGGAGGAGCAATCTTTGGGAGATGATGACTTGGAACTTTTGGAAGAGAATAAAATACAGGTACCTCGTTCAGAAACCGTCTGACACGTCTTTGCTGTGGCCGTGAAGGTGGCTCTCTACCCGCAGCATCCTCCTTGCTGAATCCTCCAAGGATATCTTCATAACGGCGAAGATTTACTGCAAGTCCAACGCATATGGGATGACGAGCATGCAGGGAGTGGTAGGGAAGGTGCAGAAGATATGGATGACTTCATTGACTATGAGGGTGAAGAAGAAGGGACTGGTGCTATGGATGAGCAAGGACGTGAAGAAAGACGAAAGGAAAGAAAAAGGTTGGAACACCAGTGGAGGAAAGCTAGGGCTCTCGAACTGAGCTTGCTGACATTGATGCAAAGTAAGTCCAGAATCTACTTTTGTGTTTCATTCTTTAATTGTCTACCATAGCGCTGTTCAAGGTTTCGTATATTTGGATGCACAAACGAGATTATGTCTCGTTTTTCAACCTTCAGGAGATGCACGCCAGATTCGAGCTTATTAGCTTGTCCGACTTGTGGAAAATCTGTACTCTCAGCCAGAAGTATCGCTCTTTACTCGATCGGTGGAATGCCCTCATGGTGTCCTACACTCGACTCAACATGGAAGATGAATACTTTGCGCAGTCGATTAGACCTAGGATCAAATGCCTCGGGATGGTAGCGGATGCGACTGAATAGTTGTCCGTGAAATACAAAGCGAACAAACGAGATTCGCTCGACTTCCATTTCCATGACGATAAAGAACTCGAACGCAAGCGTAAAACCTCAAATTGGATCTCTGCTTACGAAGTTGCGAGAAAGAGTATCGTCCCAAAATTAGCAGATGTTGGTCATTCTCTCGATGCTTGGTTCTGCCTATACTGAATCCCTGACACTAGGGTTTGGGGATCCGCTCCGATTTTGTCGAGGACCAAGAACTGAATCCGACTGGCTTTGCTGAGCAGTTCATGAACCTGAATCGGTCGTACCACAAACATCCGAAGAGTTGCTACTGTGCGCCAGGATGATTCTTGCCACCGAACTAGGCAAAGATCTATTACTTTGCTAATCAAGACCGATTCAAAAGCGAGGCCCAGTTATCGGTTCGGCCTGGGCAGATGTTGACAGGGTGCTGGCACACAAGTCGAACATTCCCTTCCTCCTCTCACCACTTTTCCATCCCTGCTTCTTTTCCCTCATCGCACGCTCCTCGCATTGTTAATTTTGGCGTCAAAGTTTATGCAAGAGCACTGCTATTTGTTGGGCGTGGGTTAGCCCCCTCCGAGCCGCGTTGGAGAAATTTTAGCTCGGTCGCAGCACAGCAGAGATTCGAATTCGCCGGAAATGGAGTGCTGATGGGTTCCGAGTCGTCACACGACCGACTTCGCGAAGTTGTCGTTCAGCTCAGGCTTCTTGTCCCTCGGGACTTACTAGTCTCGTGTTCCATATCCTAGTAGCCTTCATCACTCACCAGTAGTCTTTTAATACCAAGTTGGGCATCGTTCCGGCCCTCATCAGAGCTCTGCTTCTATACATACTGTCCCAGTGACGACCACTTTGGATAAGGATCACACGAAACGTGAGTTGCTCAGATTGGATTCGTTGAGTTGCCATGCTCAGGGATTCCTTACTCCTTCCCAATAGACAAGCCTGCTGACACATGCACACGATTCAGTTCATTAGACTCGGTGATTCTGCGCACGGGTCTGGTTTACGAATAGCATCTCAGTGAGCGCGCATGCGCAACAGGCGGCCACCTGTCTCAGCCAGAGCTTTTGATTCTCTTGTGTCAACTCGTCCGTGCAGCTTTTCGCCATCCGTTCGCGGTCGCATCCCACCCACCCACTCATCCAATCCTTGCACCCACTCCCCCACTCCCACCCAATCAGCCTGAGTCGGTGGGCTAAAGGCGGTTCGAGACGTCTCTTCACGCGCACAAAGCTCAAATTCTGGTATGTCGCCCTTCACTCCGTCGGATCACCACTCAACTTTCACCTGCAGGATAGTTAACCAAGTCAGACATCTGTTAGTGAGGTCGCCTAACGAGATTTCAGAGCAGGCCTGCTCAGGGCGGAAGAAGAGGCACGTAACAAGAGCGTAAGGTCTGTGGGGAAGCTGCTTGGCTGGGGCTTGGAAAGATTAAGAGGGCCTGGAGAGATTCAAAGGAGGGCGCGCATCGACTGAGGGTGAACATCAGGGATAGTTTGGACCAAAGCCGGGCATATAACGTGGTAGAAACTCCTCCAGACACGAGGTGATGTTAATGACCGTATACTTGGTGCAGGTATGTGATCTTATAGTTCATCCGCATGTCATGTCCTCACATAGGGCCTATCAGGTCGATGAACAACCTCATTAAATTGAATGGATGAAGGTGGCCATGCTGACGATCACAGCGGCTAGAAACAGCGGTCAATTGCGTGCATTCATAGAAACTGCCAGTGGGCAAGGCCGTAAGTGTCCGTTGGACCGGGTACGAGACTGCAGCTCACACCACAATTAATGGTCGAGATTGGATCAGTAATACGGCCTGAGTTGTCAAGGGGTATCAACCAACCGGGTGACTCGTTTTACTTGAATTCCCTACTGCAGTATTTCTATACCATCAAAGAACTTCGAGACGCTGCTGGGCCGTTGGTAAAGCTGAGCGTCAAGGCCCTGGAGGACGAAAGCGGGAAGGGAAGAATGGATGTGTCGCTTGTAGAGTTTCATTTGCTGCAAATCCAGCTACAGGTACGCACGACCCATTTCACTGCAAGACGTGTCATATGCAGACTTTTTGACGTGTTGTAGTGAGCGCAATTCAATCGAGAAACTTTGCAGCCGTACTAATCTCAGGCATACGTCAAATTTGGTGAGACGGTCCACATAAATCACTTCCTCGACTCAACGGATCCGCAAAGGAGGCAAAGCCCGAACGCGTACAGGCAGCGCTGAATGCTATCTAGGTTTACTCACTGAAGATAAGGTATGGTTGGGTTCTTCACACATTTCACGAGTTCATTGGACTTCTTTAGCACGCACCGTTTGGCATTTGTCTTGATAGTAGGTCGTCAAGGCGGAAGTCGAAGAACTTCGTAGCGGTATTGCGAGACTGAAAGCAGAGCTGGAGGACTTATGGAAGGACACGACGTTCGCTTATGAACTCACATCGGTCTTTACTCACCGAGGCTCGTCGCCATCGTTTTGGCACTACTTTTCCTGCTTGGGGAACCTACCGGGCAAACCGGACGAGTGGTTCAGTACAATGACTCGAGTGTCAGTGACATCGGAAAGTCGAGGTGCTTGCAGATATCATTGGATCCAACGCGAACCAATATCTGGTGCGTAGCTATTTCGATGTGAAACGCGTTTGATTGACCATATGATTCTGGCTCGTATTTGCTCGAAAGGTTCGGATATTGACACGCCGAGCAAGCTATTACATACCAGTCAAGTCGGGTACAGGAATCATCTGAGCAAAGATGTCCACAGGACTCGCCTACGGCTGTTCTAGATGAGCTAGTCGACCCGGGATAGGGGAAAAGGAGCAGACGCGTCGATGCCACCGAGAAGAGTCAAGGACATTGGAAAATAGCGATGAATCTGTGAACATGTTGGGTCAAACGCACGAACCATCAGACCACCAGACCAAGGTACTCACCTGGGAGGACTCCAAGCGAGCCGTACGCCCGGGCGGTAAAACCGCCATACTAGGCACTTACCACAGTGTCCTGGGGTGCCTCATAGGCTATGTGAACCGGCGCGTCGACGAAATGAACGCGCCGAGTCGAGTTGCAGGTCCAGGAGGGCAGAACTGGGTACAGGAGGCGAATACTGACGTTGAAGTCGAATGGAGCGTCTTTAAGATATTGGGAACAAGCGCGTCGTCAAAACGAACGCACCAAGTCCAGGTACCGAGGAGACCATTTACAGGTCCTGGAGGCGCGGAGACGATCTGGGCCGCCGGGACGATGGGAACGGCGTCCAGATGGATGTGAAAGGATGCCGGATGGACGGTGCACGCTGCGACTCGTTTCGAGTCGCAACAGAATCGCTAGCTGTAAAGCACGCAAGTTAGCCCGAACGGCGCATCTTGGTCGGCGAACGCACCCGAGTCACCCATACCGTCCGCTAAACTTCCCAAACAACCTGTTGAACCCGTAAACGAGCTGCGTCGACGTGGGAAACAGCAGGTGCTAGCTAGAGACGTCAATTCAAGGTGTAGGAAGGAAGGAACTCACCATTTCACTGGACCACGCCGCAGCCAAAGCGGACCATTCAGAGCCATGTATATGGACTAGAGAAGGTATAGAACCGATGGCGAGATACGAAACGCGAAGACGATGGCACAGGAGCCAATCCGCATGCACGTAGCATATTGTGTCCTTCATGCGAACCACTACACTGCAGAAGAATTATCGGTGGGAGTATATCTCACCTGGGTCGAAACGTGTCACTAAATCTATACCTCGTTTGACAGCCCATAAAGTTGTATCCTCCACGGGGACCATTCGGGTATGGAAGAATTATCAATGGGGGTATCTCTCATCTGGATCGAAACGCGTCACTAAATTTATACTTTGGTTTGATAGGCCATATCGTATCCCACGTTCAACGTCAACCTACAAGAGACTCAGTAGGATAGTAGTAGTATCTCTGAGTTGAAACATATCGCTGAATTGCCTCGGTTTGATAGGCCCCTCTGCTCAACCTCGGCCGCGGCAGAATTAGCGGTGGGTATCTCTCATCTGGATCGAAATACATCATCATACCTGCGAGTCAGCTTGACAGCCCATATCGTATCCTTCGTACGGACCACTTGGATTAAAACACGTTTCTAAACAAGGATTAGCGATGGGAGTATTTCTCTTCCGAATTAGAACGCATAACTTAACCACCTTTGTTCGACAGTCCGCATCATCCTCCGTTCAACCTCGACCTACAGAATAATTTTCGACCGGAGTATCTCTTGTCTGAATCAAAACGCATTGCTAAATTTATACGTCGTTCAGATAGGACAGACATCCACTCTCGCTCAAAAAAGGCAGCTTAGCCGTACACGCGCCTCCTGGAGAATCTTTACAGCGCTCGTTGCTGATAGACATGTAAGTCGGCATACCATACCATTGATTTTTACATCATTGTCTCCCGGGTTAGCACTCACACTCCTTTCTCACTGGGCGCCGTGACAGAGGGTCGGTGGAACAGATATAGCGTCTCGCACTTCACAAATTCGGGATGTCTCCAGGCTGTACAGAAAGCCACACCCACGTTACACGAAGCGGTGGAGGCAGTCACCATGTTGGACGGATGTGTCTTGCAAGTAGACGACGTCTCAAATGAATTTACCATTGCGCTCATTTCGCATTTCGAGATCAAGGATTCAAGCGTTCATTTTGTCGCGATCCTTTCTCTACAATGAAGGACTCTCTATCAGCTCCGGGTCGAGTTCGGACCAGAGTCACGTCAAGGAACTCATTAGTGCTATCACACCCTTCTACTAGTGCTACCCCGAACGTCTCTTTCTTCACGTCCTCATCCCACTTCCGCGCGCTCAGGAGAACTCTACCGACTCAATGCATGTCTTCATCAAGAGCCTTCCCGACATCCTCCCGGATGGTCGTGCATCTGCCAACTCGTAAGTTGCCGAGAATCGCAGGAAGACATACCGAACTCCTTTAGTGAAGATCCGAGGGCCGCTTCGCGCCAGGCCAGGCAGAGCTCTAGAGAGTAATTGGCGGTTTTAGAAGTGCTTTTCTGGACAACATTCCTTGCGAAGGCGAGCTTGTGGTGAAGTTACTCGACGCTGCTTAAATCTCGGTTTTCGCAACGGAATTCCACGCTTCTCCTCATGCAGATCCTCCAGGGTATCGCCGGCCTTCGGATGCTCATCACAATCGAGGTATTGGAGCCGGAGAGGGTTGTGGAACCCGACATTATTGAATTATCGGCGACACCCACCGACAAGACCTTCTACACTGCTTCTCCGGACTCCTTGAAACGAACGACCTCGTGACCTCCGATCCCGGCAACCAGCATGTATGTACCCACCTAGGGTGTTTTCGTACTCTCCCGAATAGACGCAAAGATCGTAGAATCCCCGACCCATACCGGTCATTATATGAATCAACGCAAATGCAAGCGTTGCGCAGAAAGGGACGACAGCCTACGATGTCTTCTGGGCCTTGAACAACGAAGTGGGCCTGTTCCAGCCGTCGCATAACTTGGCGACAACTTCGCCATCTTCGCCGCTGCAGTCGCTTGGAATCCAGATTCTACTGTAACGGACCCAAGCACAGTCGCGTTTCGCTCTGCACTGAAGGGTGAGTCGCTATGCTTGAGGTAGTTGTGGTATCTGATCTCGGAGGCTTCCTAATGGCTGTCGTGGAACTCATCTCTACCGAGTTCATCCCAGACTTCAACTTGCTTGTCGAAGTGTGAGTCGCCTTGTACGGAAGAAGCAGAAGTCGATCTGTGGTTGGCATATGTTTTGGGGGTCCAATTAACGGTAAGGTGTCCCCTGACGGGCAATAATTGATGACGCTCGGTCACGCTTCCCGATACATTTCAACTCGCTCATCTGACCGTGTCTGGGTTCCTCGATGCCGATCCTCTGGTACGGGGCTCACCACCACCAATATTGACACGCGAAAGTACCCGACCGGACACTGGCAGTTGATGGACGAACTGTGGGCAGGATGGGCAGCACTTGGTTCAATTGCTCGTATATGGACCTGTGGACAACAAATGGTTGCTGCACTGCGAACTGACGGACTGCGAGGTGCTGGTTTTGGAGCAGCCGCTCGTACTTATGTACACTTATGGACTTACTTAATTTGCTTTGACAGCTTGGAATAATGAAAATCTTATTTTAAGACTACTGTAAAGTCAAGCAAGTTGAAAAAAAGTAGACTACTTGATTGCTTGGTGACTGCTTGTGGGCACTACGAGCATTCATAAGACAATGACTAAGTGAAATAAGCTCATAGTAAGCAGGTACATCTACTTAAATTCTGTAGTTTCTACAGTCGACTCTGTAATAACCCATACCCGTCGGGATAAGGCCCAGAGTACTTATGGGTTACCGAGAGTATGGGCTGTGAGTGAGGAAGACAATTATGTAATATATGATGTTCACAATTAATAATATACATTTCAATCTGACAGTACTAAACAAGTGCGCACGAGCAAGGATACATATAGACAATGTATCTGTGTACGCTTGCGTTCGTGCGCACGCAAACAATGGGGTAGAAGGGGGTGAGATGATGTCGAATGCACTTAAGCATGGTCGGCAAGGTTAGAGTCAATGATGGCGGGACGAAAGCAGATGAGTGAACATGTAACTATGAGAGTGAGGTAAGTGTGGGACATCACACCAGGGTGAGGGTGAGTGTGAGTAAGGCTGAGGTGGCTCGAGCACATGCGTGTCTTTGTGTATACGCGAACAACAGTGGAGCGGGATGTCAGAGCACTGGTGAGGATGAGGTGAAGGGCGCACCGTGCTTGCAACAAACAGCAGTGTAGACAAGGTGAAGTGTTCGAGTGAGGTGAGAACATGCACATGCACATGAAACAGCGGCAGCGAAGAATGAGAAAGTTGAGAGGCTCCGGTCGATGCTGTAGGCCATGTAAAAGCAAAGATTATATAACAAAAATTCCTAATGGGGTAATACATTAGGGTTAGCCGATTACATTTATGGGTTATGTGTTATGGGAGAGTATGGGTTATGGGGTCAAATTCCCTGCATACCAACTCGGGATATTGAAAAACGTATGGGTTGTAGAGAGTATGGGTTACATGGCGTATGGGTTATTACAGAGTCGACTGTACTTGACAAAGACTTTCGCATGAGATTTCAAATTGGAGTTTCAAGAACTGAAAGCATGCCATCAAGTAGAATTAAGCGACATGTAGATTTCCTGATAGGCTCGGGAAGCGGCGTCGTTGGGCAGGTGTGAGTGCATGCAAGTGGCGGCATATATTGATCGATGAATCACAAAGGGGGGTTGTCCGGAAATTGATTATCGACTGAGTTTCAAGCTGTAACCCTGAGTTCGCCGCCACTAAAGCCACAAGCGATCTAACTTAAGGTTGGCGAGCACTACGTAGGACAACCAAACTGGCTCTAAGGTACAAATATGTCAAGTAATCAATCCAGCTCAGCGACATTTTATATTGCTACGTAATTATTTGTCGAGGCTTCCTTGTACGCCGTAGTTACGGCGAATGTTTGGTAAATTGATCGAAATATGTATATATATATGGTCGTAAGGATCGGATTCAGGGCCATTCCTGAGATGAGTTGCAGTTTGTTCGCACTCAACCAGAGTACCCTCGCGAAGCTGGAGCGAGGCCCCGAGATCTGGGTGGAAGCTGCCAATGACTGCAAAGTTTCGCATGAGGATGATGGCCGAAGAAGTTTGGTATCCGGAGGCACAGCGACCATCAAGCAGAATAAAAAGCGATCCAGGTGCCAGCGAAGAGCAAAAAGAAGAAGACTGCTGGCACAGGCGAGTGCAGTGGTACAGAAGACCGTGATGAAGAAAGTGGTGCAGAAACGAGTATCCAGCACGGTGGAGGCAGGGTCTTTCACTTCCACTAACGTCAGCCGAGGGGCCCTGAAAGCGGCGGAAGGGGGGTGGCTAGGGAGCAGGGGTAAGGTCTCACCAGAGGAGGAGCGTACGCTCTTGGAGCTTCTTGAAGAAGGTCTCGAGTTGATCGAGTGGAATGGCAGGTGAGTCTCAACCCTTGAACCTCACGCTCAGCTCTCTCCAAAGTTGACCGGATTCGTAAGCACCCCCCATGTACTCATCGATGCCTCGGGTTATGTTGTCGCAGTACTTGCGGGGCGGGCAAAGGGCACTTTTGAGGATGTTCTCCTCCAGATCACTTGCGAATTCGAGAAGCAGGCCTTCAGCCTCTTGTCTGCGGAGGGTAATACAGGTCTTCTACCCCCCGGAAAGCACCCCAGAAGAGGCCACTTCCACAGTGTGGTCACCGGAATATCTTACGGAGGCGGGCAGACGGTGCGCGTCCAACACATTTCAACGTGACTGAGTTTCTGCTTAATCCAATATCAGGAACCCATGCAAAGCGCAGTGCCGACGATGTACCGCAATGCAATCAGAGAACTGGGACAGAGTGAAGCCATGAGCAGGTTGGCCGGGTTTCAGAACCGTGCGCACCCTTTTTTTGCATACACCTACCATGGCATACTGCTGACATGAGTCTGAAGAGGTGTTCAGGTCATTCTTCCCGAAGATTTATGCCTACTATGAAAGTTCCCTATCACAGTTATATTGCCAACGCCGGCACTTGCGACGCCCTTATGACAGCTCTATAATGCCTGCTGCAGCATATAACCTGGGCCCAGCAACGATCTGCCGCCCTCACCGTGATTCTGCCAATTTGTCATTCGGGATATGCACCATTACTGCGCTGGGTCGCTTCGACCCCAAGACTGGAGGACATCTGGCGCTAAGGGAGCTTGGGGTCGTGCTCGAGTTTCCTCCCGGAGCTACAGTGCTCATACCCTCGGCAATCATCACCCATTACAATGCGAAGATTATGAAGGGGGAGAGTAGGTACTCCTTCACCCAGTATGCCGCCGGATCTCTGTTCTCATACATCGAAAACGGCATGAGGTCGGAGAAAGAGGCTGCAGTGGTCCGAAATTTGGTGGCTGAAGAAAAACTTCGTCATGATGAGGCAAGGCGTGTGCGTTGGCAGACTGGCCTGTCCTTATTTCCCCACATATCTGAGTATTAAAGCAACCTTGCGCATCAGTGGCACGGAGGCTGCCCGGGGACAGTGAGGCGCAGTTTTCATGTAGGAAGGCACTAATTGGCGGCAAAGCAGAGGGTTGATTCATGTATGCAGCTGTCTTCACAAAAGTCAATAAACCGCCGCTGTTCACCTTTGTCAACGCATTACGCAGAGGGCACCAAGTGAGGGTGGGTACCTAAATAGTACTTCACGGTGGGCATGCCCATTTTACACGCAAGGTATTAATTTTCAATTCGGCATCGGCCACTTTCCATGCTCCGAGCGATTTGTGTGGTATGGGAGGCATATGGCGTGAGTATATTCGCTGTTGTCCAAATTGGCGGAACGAGGGTCCCCGGCGTGACTGCGTATTTGTGGTCACTGATCCAGACTTGACGGGATTTCGAGGATTGGATGTTGCCCGCATCTTGTGTGTGTGTGTGTTTCCTTCTCATTTCAAGGGACACTCTACCCATGTGCAGTTGTGCGCTGGTTCGATCGGGCTACAAATGCCCCAGACGAAAACACAGGCGTGTGGGTTGTGAAACCCAGTGTCACTGCTGCACGGCAAGCAAAGATCGCTGCCATCCACACCAATTCTATTTTTCGTGCAGCCCACCTCACCCCGGTATACGCTAGTTCCACGCCACTCCCAATACAAGGAATTCCCCCGAATGGGTCATATGGTCGATTTCGCCACTTCTATGTTAGCAAATTTGCCGATCATTCACGCCTTCGAAACCACATTCTGACTTCCAAGTTTCTCCGTTCGCAATATCTTCCTAGCCATGGTACTCCCCAGTTGATGGCATTATGCCTGAGTCTGGGCCGCTTTCGCTGCTTCTCTGGGTCCCTCTCTTCCTCACACCCCGCCTAATAAAACACCGGGTCCAAATTCAAGTTCAGAGCCTGGGTTCTTCAGGTCACTGTTTCTTCATCTCCTTCGTCTCCGCTCCAGTTTGCACGGGGTGTACGTCCTGCCGTTGATGAAGAAGCTGATGCCTCCCCACCACATATTTCATGGCAGGGTCTTTCTGATGATCTATATATCTGTGGGGGGGATTTTGTGCAGAAATCCACCACTTAGACGACTGGTACATGCTTGCTTTTCGAGTAATTAACTAGCTTTTGGTGCTTTCCGTCATTTTTGTGTGCTCTCAACTGCTTTTATTAGCCCACAACTGTCAGTGGTGCTTTTTTGGTGGCGTGACAAGTGGTGAAAAGTACCAAAAGCACAAAAAAGTAACTTGTGAATATCCTGATCAGTGCCCAACACAGCACCCGATGAACTCATCATGCCTTTCATTGAAGAGTACGTTGTAAATGGTTACACCGGCAGAAAAATTGCTGATCGTCTACTTGCTCATTATGACACGACCAAACACAATGTTTCGTGCGTTCAAATAACCAGTGTTTTAGATTAATAGCATCCTGACCTGTCAGATATGTAGAGTTTCCTTGCTAAAGAAACAGAGATCACAGTGGAACCTAAAAGCCGCGCATGGTCAAAGGCACACCGTCGCAAGTATTGGCCCCGCCATTGAGCGGGTGCGGGCACGATCTCTGCATCAAGGCTCTCACGACATGAAGCAAACACTTTTACAGGAGGAGAGAATCATAGCCTCGAGGTACTGTGCGGTCCATCCGGGTCATCCCTAGTTTGCACTTATTCCTCACAGGCCACTTATTCTTGAGTATATGAACCTCCGCCACCCAGAAGAAGTACAAGCACGCAAGACACGTCAGTTAAAGCGCAGTATTTTCTGGACCGCCGGTCTTCATGACGTCTGTGCCTATGACCAGCGCGACAAATGGCACCGATTCCAGCTGTTTCTGCGCGTTGCCTTAGAGCTGTTTTCGGGTATTCCAGATTTTTACTTACAGCTTGCCAGCCGAGTTGTTTCCTGACAGGACGAGTCCTCTGGCTCAAGATTTGGTGGACGAGCCGGAATCCGCGGCTGATATGTGTCTGGTGCCGTGATACTTCCAGTGCACTTAGAGGTGAGTAGTCGCATATCGCGGTATAAGTGATTCCTCAAACACCTCATCTATCGTCGACTTTCAACTTGAAAGCCAATTTTGACCCAACGGAGGGATTACGACCGTCGAAGGTATGTGATCTCTCTGAAACTGCCCTGTTATTGATAAAGAGCGGCTTGAATCAGAGACAGGTAGCCGATACACACGATGCGCCGCAGACAAACGCACCCCAGGTTCTCTTTCAGGGCACGGCGTATCTCGGAAAGTATACCAAACCGTCATCTTCATCTTCTGTGTCCACGAAAAGGCCAGTGTTCCCCAGGCCGCCTCGGAAGCGCTCTCGGTTGGCTAAAAACCCAACTCAGGATAGCGAAAAGGTTCGCCTTTTATCGCGACACTACCAACCCGGCTCACTTCTACTGCTCTGCAACGCGTTACACAAAGTGCACAATGCCGTCAAATGATTCACACGAGCATGCCAGCAATTTGAATGCTCTACCAGAGCCAGAGGACATGGAGATTTCGGAGTTGTCCGTGAAGGACCCCATGATGCACGACGCAGTACTAGGCGAGGGGCAAACAGCGCTGGTGCCATTGGTGGTGCCGCAGCCGTCTCTAAGGCTATCACTTCCAGCCCAACAACAGCTCAAGGCTGCAATGCAAGTGCAAGGAGCTGTTCGGGAGCAAGCGTCGCCTATCTGTGAGCGACCCCTCTTCTTTTGCTTAAATTGCCTAACAACCGCGCCTACCCCTTGTAGTATCCCGGAAAAGCACATTTCGTAGCAGTTTTAATGTGATTAGCTCCGTAAAACTAGAGATTCTCTTCCAACAACCATTCAAACTGGAGCATGTGCCGCATCAAGCTGTTCTCTTGCTGTCCAAGCTAATTCCGTGATTGACACTGCGGGCAGTTTCAAAACATGCCACACTGCTGAATTGGAGCTCCTTGGACCTGTCTCGTCCAAAATTTTGTCCCTGGAGACGATCTTTTCACAATCGTGCAGCAACAGCACCGTAGCAAAGCGAGTATTTTTCCGCAAACGGAATGGGCCAAAGCATCTCCGATTCTCACGAGAGGACGAGCTTTCACAAACGCTTCGCGAGGCCAGCTGCCTGTACTAGAGAAAGACACTGATGTCTCTCTTTTGTGACTCCGTCGACATAGTGTTGGCATCAGGATCTATCCCAGACGATATTCAGGTTCGCACCCCACGCTTACGTCTTGCTCATGCTGCTGCGGCTGTACCTCACGAGCTCGCGGGAGCGGGTTCAATAATGGGGACATATCTTCTTGAGGAGAAGATTTCCGGAGAATTTTTGAAGTATACCAATAACAACTCAGTCTCGCCTTCCAATCACTTGCACGGCGGTGACCGGGAGATTGCTGTATTCCTCAGTTTCTCCCAGCATGCACAGCTTCACCTCACTCGAGAGATGGTATATCTATCATATTTCCAAGGTATGTTCTAGTCTAATGTCGTATGATGTTTGATGCGTGAGCTAAACTCTAAAATCAAGGATCTGGTGACCTTCTCACTGATTGCCAAGTCATGACTGGAGCATGAGTGCTAGGCTATGATAAATGGTGGCTGTGTGGCGCACGCTGTTCACTGGCATACTCACTCATGTTGCAGCGATTTTGTGCAAGGTTTTGGGGGCGGAAACGGCACTGATGCGTTCAATCACTTCAAGACTTTACATCAGTGCAATACTTTTTGTCGCAGCTTTGAACTCGAACCTCTTGTGCGGCCTGAGCCTGGCATGTTGCCAGCTTCAGCTTGTAGCGTCGGAAGCGCCTCACGCGGTATTCGCAACGGCCGGATCAGAGCTCGGAGAACCAGTATCTTGGCGCCAGAATCTCCTTGGATGGATGACACAGTTGCCGAACATCCGTAATTTTGGATAGGTTGCTTTGTTCATTCAACAGATACTTTTCTGTATGTCGAGTACTTCGCTAGAGGGTGAGTGGCACCCACCCATTCATCCCTGGCTCGTTTATACTGCACATATATGTACACGTCAGGCAAAGTGTCTCGTAGTTGAAGTTAAATATATTGCCTACAATGCGTCTTGCTTAAATTCTGACTCCTCGCCAACCGATGCTCCGGCCCCTTCTACTCAGATTTTTTACTGGAATAGGATGCTGCTTGCTATCAATTTCATTCGCGAAGATGGTGACGACGCGATTGGCTGGGTCTGAAATGCATGCCTATGATTGCTGACCTTCAGCCAGTTTCCCAAGTTCTCATTGGCAAATCTTTGGATTGGCTAGGTTCCGTATGAACTCGCCATTTTAACTCTTCTAGAACAAATCTTGACGTCACTTCAGGCGGATGCGTAATATAGCGCTCCGGGCTGACGGTGGGCGCACTGGTAGGTGTGCGCAGCACGGCGAGAAGAAAGAAGGACTAATTGCCACTCTAAAAAACGCTTCCTACCACGTGTGGTTCACGGCTGGAATTGGCCATGAAAGAGCATGCGTGGTCTTGGGTGACGGCTGGCTGAAGAAGATTCGGTCCACCTTGGGATTGCAGCCATGGGAGAAGTGCACTTACAAACCCGCGATGAGGACTTTGTTTGATTGGCTCATGCTTGAGGTGAACTTGGCACCTACTAGAAGCGTGAGATGCTTGAGATAATCGCACGGTGCGCCCATGTAATTGGTAATTGAAATTTCCTGCAAAACAGCGAGGCAAGGCGTAGCGCGACTTGCACCAGAACGAACACAATAAACAAGACCGGGAATACCACCTCTTGGAGTGGGATACTGCAGTAGCGAATGAAGGGCTGAATGGAGCGTCTCACTGGATTCGACGCTAAACAGCCAAGTAAGGGTCCTGATGATCAAGGGATGTGCATACTGTGAAATACACCTTGCCACTTCACTAACGTGTGATGAAGACGTCGCATTCATCGACTTTTTTGTTTCTTCCGTGCTCTCGTCTGCACTGTCCGCGGTTGGCGCGACAAACCCACCGGCACGTCAAATGCCTGCTTCAATCGCGCTTCACGAACCGCCACACAGCTCGAGTGAAGTAGATAGAAGAATGCGACGACCGGCTCAGACGCGGGCATGTTCCACAAGAGCGATGGGTGTATCACGGCTTCGTTTCTTGTGAAGCTTTTGAATGAGGGGATTGAGTCAATGCAGAAACCGCATCTGCGCAGCCAACCATTGCTATCGCGGGGTGTTTGAGCAATCGAGTGAAACTTGAAGTTTGAAGGGTGACTCAGGCGACCCTGGTGTCACGATTTGCTGAGATAGCAGCGAGTCAAGCGAGGGGTTCTTCATCGCATCATCAAGTAGACGTTCTACCTCACCTCAACCTTCGCCACTGCAGAGAGCTGCAAAGAGAGGGTAAAAGGAAGGGCGGTGTGGGAACGTGCATCGGAATAAGGGGAGCGCAATGCCTGCGCTCGGTGGTATGCGGGCCGGATTCCAAGCGCACCTTCCGGCTCGGCTAGCCCAGAATGGCGGCGGCTCGACACGTGCGTGCATGGTGGGCACTGGCAGGGCAGATTCGTGGGTAATAAATGCCAGCACGTGCCAGTTGTGTTCCAGCCCAACCCTCTGCCTTTTTGACCTGCGTCTCTCCCATCGATCTACTTGAAAATGCAATCGGTCCCGGTTGAATTGCGCGCAAAAATCTTCACCGAATGCTTGCCCACTTGTCTATACGTAACGCCGACCAGCAGCAGTGCCCCGCTACTTTTGATGCAAGTCTGCCGTGACTGGAGAGCGGCGGCATTCAAAGTTCCTCAGCTATGGCGCTCCCTTGATGCCGTCAAATATGCCGGGTTTTGGGAACCAGATGCCGTGCGGAAGGAAGATGTACGTTTTTACTTGGATTGGCTGTCCAGGTCGGGGAGTCTCCCGTTGTCGCTGCGAATATCATTTTCTGAGGATGACTCTGCGGCCGGTGGGTTATGGCCATTATGGGAGGCTCTGCAGAGCTACAGGGAGCGTTTTGAGCAGCTCTCCATTTTGGATGGCGTTGGGCTTGACTTCAGGTCGCTACTTCACGACGCCGTCAGACTAAGGCATCTCGGGATTCAGGCACTTTCAGAGAGCGGCGACCTGGGAACCCTGCAGCCGCGAAGAGCCCTCTCCACGCTTGTACTCGACCTCCACCATGCCCCATCAGTTCCTTTTCTCGAAGTCGAGTGGGGCAGCGTTACTCACCTCGCTGTGAGGCTCCCGGAAGGCTCTACCTACGATGTGGAGGCATTTTGCCGCCTTCTTGACCGCTGCCCTGGTCTCGAGAAGCTGATCTTTGGCCCCATCTCTGTAAGTGGCCACAGACAGCCTTCACGCACATATCCCAACCTGCAGGAGCTTTGCGTGACCTTCGAGTCAGCCTTCGGCGTCAGCGAGGTGGAGGATGGGTCTCTTCTTGTGCTCACCTTGCCTCGGCTACTGTCACTCCAGGTGATCAATGCGCTGGAAGGCGACATAGAGGAAGCAGTATTGTCAGATGAAGGTGTCGGAGCTTTCGCGTTCGTTAACCCGGGAGACTTGGCCACAGAAGGCTCCTCTTCTGCTGTGGAGCTGCCTGAGCGGATGTGCAGCATTGAGCTGGAAGACGACGCTCACTTCAGGATGTTTGACCTTTGCTGGTCAAGCATAACTCACCTGAGCCTTGACACCTGCGGCAGCACCACTGCCTTCAGCACAATCATCAGTCTTTGCCCGCGCCTCAGATTCCTTTCACTGTATGGCCGATACCCCACCACACTCTGCACGTCACTCCCGGACCAAATCACTCACCACGCACTCTCACACCTCTCCATCGCTGTGCAGGCTGAGTTGGGCAACTTCCTCCTCATGGCGACGCTGCCACATTTACGTGCGCTTGAGATTACTGCCACTTCCTGCGGGGAGCCGGGGGACATCCTTGATTTCTTGGCTCGCTCGCGTTGCCCCCTCGATACCCTGGTTGTGAAGGCTGTAGGCTCAAAGTGCTGGGCTGATGAAGAGTTGGTGGAGCTGGTGGAATTAGCTCCTGGACTCGTCAAATTGGAGCTGGCTCCGTAGTTCTTTTTTGGCTTGTTTATTTAGCGGCTCTCTTCGTATGGCGGTCAAAGTGCACTCTTACTAAGCATACGTATTTAAGGGCAGCGTGCACACTTGAGCGGGTGTTTGCCGTGCGGCTAGAGCAATAATAATAATAACAATAACTGGCGTGAAGATGAGCAGGAGCGCTGCTTCCACTAGCATTAGCTTGGTATGGAATGCCGGAAAACCGTGCTCTGTCAACAGAGCAATATCATTATACGGTAACGGGCTTCTGAAGAACACCGGGCAGTCGTTCGTGCGCCGGATTCATGCTGACAAGTATGAGTATGCGCGTATTCCTAGTTTAGAAATACATAACCCAGTTTGATAGCTGTCTAGCTTATTTGAAGCCAGGGAATAAAAAGCCAGCGAAAAAGCATCCTATTACGCGTCGGTAATCGCATTGGGAGCTGAATAAAGCATTTACATTTGCAACATGTTTTGAAATACATACCACCCTTCGATTACGCCTTTGTCTAAGACATTCTCGAATCCGGGTGAGAAACGACGCTGGATCTGAGACCACTCAATTTCGGGGATGATATTCTTCTTGCTGCGCATCCGCCGATGTTGAATAGATAGAGCCTTGAAGCGAAGGGTCGCGCATGTGACGAAGTATAGTCTGAGCATTTGTGATACCGAAATTTTCAGCGTCGGGATCACTCTGCGTCAGCAAAGAAATGACTGACGAAGACTTATCAGCAACTGAGTAGAACTTGGGCCCCAAGAAAGCATGGTAAAATGAGCTGAGGATTACGGTTAGAGTGCCAAATCTTTAACCATAGAATGCGCCCCGAAAGGGGCTCGGCGGCGATGTGAATGCTCAGCCAAAGCGCACCCACTTGTCGTGCTGATCGGTGGTCCACATATCGTTAACGCGAGCAGCCCAAAAGCGGCGGCGGAGTAGTCGATTAGTCTTGCGGCGTTTCATCAGATCTGGCTCGTATGCTGTGAAATACTTGTTAGCAACACTCCTAAGCGAAGTTAAGTCAGCATAATGAGTGAATCTATACAGCATACTCACCTTGGAATCGACATGTTGTGTTCATGGAGCAGCAGGTTCGCCATTTCTCGTAGTCCCGCATTAGGGTATAAGTTTCGAAGCTGTACCATGGTTGTTCGAATATATTCTGGCATATGGCGTTGCTTCCGAATGTGAACAAACTTTGTCAACCCGACGTGGCAATGAGCGTGTTCAGCGTCGCATGTCGCACTGACATAAACATCTTACCCAAGCCCATATGTTCCTTAGCCATATACTTTGCGAGGCTGAATGAGCAACTCCTTGCCAGTGATATGCATTGCCCATAACCGTTTGATATACAGCGCGATTAGTCCGAGTGGAGCTACCTCGCAAGTAAATGGCTGTAGCATGAGGTAAATCTTCAAGAACATACGGTTTGGTTCGATTTGATTTTGACGGCGGTTGAACTGTGACATCTGCAGCATAACGCTGGCAACTGCTGGAGGCTGTAACGAAGCTGAAGTTGTGTTCTCAGCCAACCGTAACTCCGAGGCCGCAGACTGACGTGATTCTTCACCAAAATCAGGGTAGGGGGTTGGCGGCTTCGAGAAAATTCCTTATCTATCAATCGTTCTCTCTGCGAGAAGCTCGGAAAAAGCTGGACGCTGCGCCTGGTGCGGTATATTTGCTGAGTTTCAGTATGCTAAGTTTCTTATCCACCAACCATTCTCTCTGCCAGAGGCTTGGAAGACGCTGGGCGCACCCGATACGGTAGGTTTCCTCGGTCTCAGTAGAGGCGTGCTGGAGTGCTGACAGTGACCGAAGCTTCCGCAATGCTCACCTCATATAGTTGAGCCGCCTATTTTGAGCGACCTGCGCTGAAGTTACTGCGAGTCAGCTTCAGCTGTGAGTCTCACGCACTCTGCAAGTTCGTATACTTATGCTGCCGTAGCTGCGTCACAGATGCTCCTCTCCTGAGAGGGTAAATCTCTGGAAATGGGTGAGTAATATACCCTCCGCCCTGGCAAGTCAATTGACTCTACAAGTTGGCGAGCTTCCCCTTGGCGCTGGATGATGCTGGTTCGGTGTGGCTGCCGTGACTCAGTGGTGAAACATGTGATGTCCATTTTGCCCGACTTCATGCCCTCACACTGCCGTAGTTATCTCACAAATGCTTCTTGGAGACTCGGTTTGGTGTGGCTGCTGTGACTCAGCGGTGAGTCGTGCGGTGCCCATTCTGCTCATGTTCATGCACTTACGCTGCCGCAGTTATCTTGCACATGCTTCTCGGAGATTCGCCAGAGCTTCTGCATAGGGCCATTGCCGGCAGTTTCCACCCGCAACAAGGCAATCGGTAAGCTATGTCACAATTTTGTGTCCTCGTATTCTTACTCAATTTACAGCTATCTCAATCTGGTATATTTGTCGTTCTCTGTAGGGTAGGTTTCGATAGAATCTTTCATTACATTCATTATGGATGCCTTGTCCCTCATTGCGGAATTTACCGAAGATGTTCAAGCCCAGCGTACCTGTGAGAGGTGCACCGCCGTCATCAGCCCAGCCGACGGCCCCCTGGTCCGTAGCTCAAGGCCCGATAAAGCAGACAAATTTGTTTGCTCTGCCTGCAAGAGGCACTACGCGAATAAACCTACCGCAGTTCGAGTTTCCGGTCAGGCTGCACAAGGTAAGTATTGTCCAATATAGAGTAAACGCTGATAGTGATGTGAATTTAGCGCTACAGGATCCGCAAGATGTTGGCGCGAACGTGTCCGCTGCACAATCAAAATGTGAGTATGATTTCCGCAGTCCGAATGCCCCACCTAATTGTTACATAATAAGCTTCCTCAAATTGCCTCCCGTTGTCGCAATGAGCAATCATTGCCAATCAAGCGCTGTATGATCTTAACGACACTCAGCCCGCACCTGCATTGATGCCACCCCCATCTGTGCCTTATGCTCATCGAGCTTGCTCTCAGGGGGCCAGATATTCGTATGTCCGGCCGCCTTGGTTCTAAACCTCCTGCACCCAGGCCAATGAGTACTTCTTCCGGCGTGGGTTATGGGGGTCGTCACCAGCAATATGCTGCTCAGCGTGCAGGTTAGGCTGCTGCGGCCCAGTGTCAAGCAACTTTCGCTTGAACACATTGCCATTCGCGAGCTTGGGTCGAAACCTAAAAACCCGCGAAACTACGCAACTGGGTCAAGCCACTTTTTGCACTTATGGTTCCTGCGTTGACTTTGCGTTTAGAATATCTGTGAAGGCGTGAAAAATATCCCTGCGCAGGCGACAGCTTCTGAACTTATCCAGGCTGCGCTTGACACTATCGTTCCCTTGCTCAAGAGATGAGCCGCGCTTTTCTTGGCGGGAAAGTGAATTTGCTATGCGCGACATAGAATGGGTAAATCTTGCCCACAATCCGACAGATCAGTTCTTCTACAGAGAATGCATGCAACCGGGCAGGTGCAAGAACGCAAATCAACTTGCGTTCAAACCACCGCGTCAATTCACCCTGTATGTTACCGTTCCCGAGAAGCAATGGAATGAATACCTTGCCTTCAAAGAGAGTCCCAGATGGCACTTCCAGATGGCACTTCTGATGCCCAACCTTCTGTGCCCCGCAAAGTTCGACTACGTCACATTCGCTCATCCGCTGCAATCTCTCGCACCGTGCGCGCAGCCAAGTCAAGCCGTTTACCTGATGTAAATCCATCTGCTTCTTCTAAAGCATCTGATGCTCCTTGCAAACCATCATTCAATGGTGCATCCTCCTCAGCCCCCTTGTCCTCAAACCCCTTTCCCTCAGCTCGCCCACTCTTGCCTTCCTCACCCTCGGCGCACCTATTCTCAGTTCCGCTGCCATAAGCTGAGTCGGCAATGACTCGACACCTGCTGTACATGAGTGTGGGACTCACAAGTTGTCTGCTAAGTGTCAGCACGAGCGATCTCCCGGTGTCGAAAGCATTCCTTCACCAAAGAAGATATTGAGCGTGGTATTTACATTTCCGGATCGAGAACAACTCCGGATGGCGCTGTAAGCTGGAGGCGGAGCTAATTATGATGTGAAAGGTGGTAAGTATTCATTTGCTTCGCTGTCGGGTGACGTTGACGTCAATATGAATTGAAGAAATGAAATACAAAGTGGAAACGGCTCGTATCCGCATCATCCCTACTGTATATCTTGAGATATGACAGAGAAGCTGTCCTTTCTCCGGATAATGCAGAGACTCTGTGGGGAACTCTACAGGTCAATCCTAGTGCCAGCGGCGCTTTCAAGACGGCGCATTCAAGACGGCGTACATGGCAATGCTAATGCCGCATGCTCTTCGTCCATCTGGCATCGGTTCGCAACCCAGCTATCCAATGGCTATCAAGCGTGCGTGCACCACCTGCCATACTGCTGGGTCTGCCAAGAGATTCGTCCGATCAAGCCTTGGAGAGGAATATAACAGGCAGCTCCGTGAAGTCAGGTGGTCAAGTATTCATCTCAGATTATCAAGGCTATCCGCCATTCTTCAAATTCTTACAGGCCCGTAAGCATTCGGGAATCTTGGCCACGAGGCGGGCGAAGAAGATATAAGTCTATGCATGAGAAGACGGCGGGCTCGCGTCTCTCCTCTTTGTCCTTCCTCCATCCCTTGCGTAGTCCCACGAAGAAGCCGCCTAGCGCCTTCTAGACCTCTGGACCACCCAAAACGACCTCGACAAAGAAGACTGGGATGCCCAACAGCGACTGCAAAGCGAGCAGGACGAGCAAGACCCTGCCCGCCAGCGCATCCAACAGGAAGAGCTTCAGCAAGCCAAGCGTCTAGAGGAGGAAGAAGCGCGAAAGGATGACCAGAACAAGAACCGAGCCAAATTCCTCCCTTTCGCAGACGTCCCCCCGTCCTCCCCCATTTCTATTACCCCGTCTCCACTTGCGCCTCGCAAACTACGCAAAGGAGAGTACGTCCGCCTTTACTTCTGGGCTAACAAAGGCCTAGCGGACGCGCAGTCGCTCTCGCACTCCACCCACGAAGATGCCTTCGCTCTTATGCCAGATGAACAGGGCCTCCATGCCTTCGTCCCCATTGCGTCCGCCAAAGCTAAACAAACCGCCATAGAAGACCATGGCTTACCTGGCCCCAAGTAGACGAGGCCATCTATCGCATTCTCCAAGCTATGAAAGAAACCGACTGGCCACAGGAGCGGATAGACGCCATGTTTGGCTTCTGGATGAACCTGGGCAGGTCGCAACGCATAGATACTATTATTTGGATGTTTGATGACCATATCTTCTCAGTGATGTTGGCAATGGCGTAGCACTTTTCGGTTACGGTAATGTCGAGTTGGGACTAGAACTCTTCGAAGAGCAGCATAAGTGTAGTAATTTTTGCTTCTGGCATAGGTTTGGGTTAAGCAGGTTCAGAGCGTAGTTTTGTCAATCAATGGCCACACGTACTATTGCGCAGTTCGATGAGCGACGAATGGATTATGTATTTCTAAGCTAATGATATGGGCATACTCATATTCATCGGGATGAAATTCCACCTGTCTGCAGTCCCATAGGGGTTCGAGCAGGAAGGGTCCTTTCGGAATCTCCGCCGGCATTTATTCGTTGCCATGCACTTCCCATGGGTTTTATTCCAGCCGTGGGAATTGTCTTACGCCATCTGCGATTGGATTCGCTAAGGACACGGTTTGATAACTGTGTGACCAACAGAAGTTCGGATGCCGCCGGGCGTTTATTACGTGATCTTTTCGTCTCTCTCGCCAGCTTCCCGTCGACCATGCCACCTTCTAGGAGATTACCGATCCAAACTCGCCCGCGTGGTTTGAAGACATTCACGCTGCGTCCTACGTTTACGGCCATGGAGAGGCGCGTTTGGGAAGAGTCCCTGCCCCAAGTCGTCTGGTATGGGCTTCCAGCAGAACGGGAGTATACGCACGCAGGGAGGACGCAAGTTGGCTGCCACGTTGAGGCATTCGACTCTCAGAAGAACTCCCTGGGCTTCCTGCCTCTCCCCTATCGATACCGTGACCACTGGATTCAGTTGTGCTACACCATCGTCCACACGCGCTGCGAGTGGGATGCATGGACTGCGGCCAAACCCTCGGACCACAAAATCCGTGGCTTTGACCGCGACCTCATCCAATATGTCGCCAATCAGAATTGCGCTCGATTGTTGCACTACCTCACTATCCGACGCCGGGTCGTCGAGGAGCTCCTTTCTCATTCGATAGCTGTCGATGGCCTCGACCACCTCGATGTATTCGACGAATTTTTGATTCGGGATGCCAAAGGGTGGCTCTGGAAGGAGTACAGGGAACTTTCGTCAAATGACCGTGCATGGATGGAGTCGGATCCCGCTCACCCCCAGAATGCTCGGCACTTTGGTGACACCTGGATTTACTTCACTGTGGCAGCTGCTGACGCCACTTCATTGCAGACTGGCGCTTGCAGACCCACATCGCTTCTGAACTCCTACCACCGCGGGCCGATAGCAGCTGGGTCCATGGGAAAATTGTCCATTACGACTTCCAGAAGTCATGGAACAGAAGGCTGAAGGGCGTCGTCATGTTCTACCGCAATAAAGCGCTCCGGGAGGAGTTTGGCGAGCCCACCTTTCGGCCTGGCATCCCCAACTACCCCAATGCTTGGCACGAAGGCCACGCGCCGGTGATTCAGTTCTTCACAGAGGATCAGGTGACTCTCCTCTTCAATGGACCTCAGAGGTGAGCTGCAGCAGTGCTTTTTGCACCACCCCAACTTACGCCATCTTCCCAGGTCCTCTCACTCGTAAGCGCAGTTCCTTGCTTCAGTTTCTCCTCTAACATACTCAAACACTCCAAAGGCCTCCGCCTGCGGTACCCCGCTGCCTTGACTGCCCAGAAGCCAGGGCTCTTTTAGAGACCTTCGCTGACCGGAGCCATGACATGGAAATTCCGGCCGCCATCACAGCCCTCCAGAAGCTGTTTGGTGGCCGGTTTGACCCATCGTTCTGGTCACGGATACTCGACTCACTCGTGTTTCACGGCAACGAGAGTGCACAGATGACAGTCGATCAAGCATGGGGCCTCGTCATTGCAGCTCAGCATGCTGCCAAGCCGCCACCAGGTGTCCAGCAAGATTCCGCCAGCGACCAGGGCCGTGACCTGCAGGAAAATGTACCGAGTCCGGAAGGTGGAGGGGGGGGTCTTGACTCAGAGCCGCGCGTGTCGAATGCAGAATCTGGGGCCGGCGGGCATAACTCGCAGGGGACTGCATCGAACTCCACCAGCGGAGGGGGGGGCGAAGGTATCGGCTATGCACTGGGTTCAGAACCTGGGGGCGGAAGGCATGACCCTCAGACGAGTGCGTCGAGTTCACGACCCGGACGCACTGACCACGCTGCCAGCATGGAAGCATTCTTGAACTTGGAGCAGGGGATGCTGTAATTTTTTTTTTTTCACGTTGTATTCACGCTGTCAGACTGCCCGTGCAAAAATAGTGCTCACATTTATCACGTAAAGTGCTCCATTCACCTGATCGTCTGCTCGCGTCCTTGATCATGGACTACTTCTCCAAGTTTTTAAGAGCCACTTAGTCAACCATCTCCCACGCCCACCCGCAATCGAGCTGGAGAATTCAGAAAATCGCCGAAACCAAAGTCTGCCGCCGTTCACTCGCCCCCTTCATCATTGACGCTGCCCCCTAAGCAGACCAACACTTGAGCATCCCGGCGAGCGACAGCTTATGAGGGGGATCTAGTTGATAGATGTACCAGCTAGCCTTCAGTCCATGGTAGATTTCCTCGTATGGGAATCATCTCGGACAGAGCAAGGGTCCCGGCCATTAACGACCCCGAGGCTGGCGCTTTTCTAGAGTACCTGTTAAAGAATGGCCAGGCTCTCCTGTGTATGTGGGAAGGGTGTTTAATGCATATACTGGGAAACCTGGCTCGTGCCAGTCAACCCGATCGCCCCTCGGGAATGCAAGCAGTGGTTCTCTGCGCCGAAGAAAGCATGATCGTTCTCGCGGATGGGCACCTCCCTGTCCACTCGGCCGTTCACAGAGCCGCACCAAAGCTCCTCCGCAATTGCGCTGGCCACGACTTGCGAAGAGCAGTTGAATGGCCGTAATGGAGTCACCAGAACTGCCAAAAACGCCGCACGGAGTCAACCTTCCGAGAACAAGCTGGACCGTGAGTCGTACGTGCATGGGCAGGGCTTGCAACTCACTCTCGCGCAGTGGTCAACTTGCTCTGCATTTTTTGCAGCCGTATCCCCACTTTCCAGGAGTTCCCGACGACACTCTTTCATAATAACCGTTCCAAACTGCTCTTTGCTGTGGAGGACGATTCGGCAAAGCATGATGGCAGCCCAAGGTGCGCCCATGCTCCAGCCCCATCGCAAGTGACCACCACGGCTGCTGCAGGGAAACCAGAGTGGGAGCTCCTGCCATTTAGTTATCCCCTCTGCTTCATCAATTGAGAAGGCCAAGTCTGATTTTACCCGCGCAGGGTTCCTTTTCCTGGTGGATGTAGGCATATCCCAGGAAACCCCATTGCACGGCCGGAAGTAGCACCTGAGCGGGCGGCTGGAGATTCCATAGGCGATGCTGGGCTCGCTCTCACAGAATGCGCTGCGGACGGTGACTTTTCCGATGCTCTGGATGCAGTCTCAGGCGCTGTCTATTTCCCATTGCCTTCCAAGCTCGAAGTCTGCTCCCCAGTGATCCAAGGTACCAGCCTAGTCGGCATGGTTCTCGGCAGCACAGGTCCAGCGACTGAGGAAGAAAATGAAGAAGGGGACGTTCAGAGCGAAAAGAGCCGCACTCTTGGGCTTGGGGTGTCTACTAAACCCGACTTCAAAGCACGTCTAGGCCGCTTCCTCAAACTCCTTGATTTCTTGCAGGGCGTTGCTCAAACGGAATAAAAGCCTTAATGCCGAAGGAAGTAAGCTCGGTGCGCCAGGTTTTTTCGGACCCTCCTCCGTGCAGCCAATCCTTGAGTCTGTGCAGAGAAGATTTCGGGAAAATGTACCCTACCGTTCCGCCCTCGAGTGCTCGGATCTGCACGATTGCGCAGTCGCCGACATGCCTTCCATCGATTACATAACACAGACCCTTCGAGGCAGCGTGCTCTCCGACCTCTTTTTGACTTCCTCATGAGCGAAGATGTCGGGAAGCCGCGCCGTCCATTCTCAATGTCAGTGACGCTGCGCCACCTCGATCGCGCTCAAGCAGCTTGTAGCAAGTCTACGCCACCACGTGAGTAGTGCAGTGCGGTTACTGGAAGTAGAAGCCCCGAAATCGGATTGGAAGTCGGAATACCTGACAGCGGCTCATTTCACCCTGAAGGACCTTCTCCCCTCCAACCTCTGTTCGCAGAATCAAGCCGCCATAGCGATAGCTCTCCAGCTTCTCCAGCTTCTCCAGCTTCTCATACATCGCCGTCATGTTATTCGGGGCATGCCATGGGCAAAGATTTTTTGCCTCCAAAAACCACAGGAGGATGGCGAGAGCGGCAAGGAATGACTCATACATCCCAACGCAGAGGCGGGGCCTAGGTCCCCGTTGGCTTGGCCTTTTCCAACATACATCCAAGCAGAGCAAGGTAAGATGCTCGTGAGTGGAAAACGCTGAGTCTAGTGCCACGCATGGTCCCATCACACGATGGCGACGCTTTCAGTTTACTCCCATCTCAGTTGAAGCAGAGACATCGGCTGAGTGCCATATTGCTGCTCTAGAACAACGCTGGGCGCGTGCCTCGACTGGCCTAGAATGCCAGGTCTTGAAAGTATGCCTCCCAGCCGCCATCCTCACCAGAGCCAAGAAGAGTGCAGGGGAGAATGGCAGTGGGTCGTCGTCTACAAGCCACCAGAACGGGCACACGTAAAGAGATGCTTACGCCAGAGGCGATGACGCGGTGGACGACGCCGGTGTACGCGTGCTCGGCATAGTCTTAAGTCATGGAACTTCGCTTCAGTTGGAAAGGCGTATGCAGCGAGCCAATTGAGAAGTTCGTGGCCACTTCCGCTGATGAGCAAGGTGAGCGAGCCGGTGTGAGAAGAGGGGGGTGGGGAGGGTGCGCACACGCAGAGGCTCTGAAACTGACAGGCGTGCTCCGGAGAGATGGGCTATGAGCGTATGGAGCAAGATGGACTGGAGTGCGCACGGTGTGAGTATCGACGAGACCGAGCTTGGTGACTAACCGGGTATGAGGTCTGTGGCGGTGTGGTTGCCTATGCCACGACGGGCGAGGGTACCAGAGAGTGCGTCTGGGTGGGCCATGGCTGTCCGTGGAAACGATGCTGTCACCGTGACTGGCGACGAGGAACGAGGCGGGGTCGATCACAGGGCTGCGGTAGGCGGTCGCCATCGCTGCTTTTTGACGACTTCTCGGTATAAAACCGACCGCCTGCTTCTTTCCCACCGCAGACAGCTCGCCCATGCCCTCCCTCCATCGCTCGCTCTCCTCACCCTCCGCCCGTCCGCCGCCCTACCTCAACTCTCCCCAGCACCCGCACCTGCCAAGCTCTTCCACATCCTCTGGGTCCGCCGCAGCAGAGCGTCGCGCCCTCGCCGACGTCGAATGGCGGCCAGCGTGACTCCGACCTCCAGCACAGTTCCCAGCTGGGTACCCAGCCTTTGGATGTACCCGGCACAGTCACGCTCTCTGCCGGCGGAAGCCACTCGAGACTCTAACACCCTCTCCCTGGGTTCAGCGCAGGCATGTCCCTGCCTTGAGTCACGCGTGCGGGCCATAGCCTGGTGTGCAGTCTCTTCTGTCTGGCGCACTCGCGGCCTACCCATCGCTCTACTCTCCAGCCAGTCGCCAAATTGCTTTGGTCAAGCGAGTTGCAATGAAATACTCACTTCTTTGCATGTGTAAGGATAGAATCCCCTCCGGGTCCCCCACTCACCCCTCAGCTGTCGGCTCCAAACTTTCACTGCTTCCATGTAGATGCTTCAAGTGCGACATTCTTATAAAATTTACATGCCGCTGTGCTTTCGTCGATGGTGACGGTGTGTGAGCCTGCAGGGACTTCTCAGGCGCTTCTGCCATGATTCAGGCGTCGATCGGGCGCATATCCTTCACGCACGTTCATACCGATGCGAAATGGCGACGGAAGTAGCGATGCCTGACTCTCAGCCTGAGTCTAGGGGGGATGCAAAGGCGGCGGATCCGCAAGCGCTACGACTCAAGGTCAGAATGCAAACATACATTGCGCAGCAATGGAGTAAGAACTAAGAAGAGCAGTGCAAAGTACTACTGGAAATCTACTAGCGGGACCGTTCCACGAAAGCGCTGACAAGCTGGGGAGGGGGGGGGAATGCGTGCCAAAACACTGAGCGGCTATCTACGAAGACGGGGTGGATGAGCTGCTGGAAATCCTGCGCAGTAGCAGGGTTGGATTTCCAGCCACACTTCAAGCAGCGAGTGTAGACACTGTCGCCCCCATCATTGTGAATCCCAACGTCCCCAGGAATGACATAGCAGGCGTGAGGGCCGCCGCAGGCAGTGAATTGAATGCCCCATGCGTTGTATGGAGGTGAATGGGTTGCGACCTTGCGACAACTGACATGCGATGTAGGGTTGCCGGTGCGTTCGCGAAAGGTAAAAATAACCGGCGATGAGTCGACGAAACCCTTGCACAGCTCCAGGGATCGAATGAAGTAGCTCCACAAGCTGGGCGGGTTGGCTTGCGAAGGGGTGGCGTTGTCGACCCCCAGGATGCGCAACATGGTGGAAAGAAATGCGGTGATTTGGGCAGGCGTAGCTTCGTCCGACGAGACTGCAATGGCAAAGTCGAAATCCCCGCTAAGAACTCTCGTGAGCATAGCGAGCAAGCGAAAACAAATAGACGCACTTTCGAATCAGGTTAACAACGTCACCTATGCGCTGACCTTGGTGAACCCAAGGGCCCTGTGCCACTATAAACAGGCCGCGCCAACCCCCCCGCACCTTGGCAGAGTCGTGGAAGGGGCTTCTAGGCGGGTGTTCAGGCAGTGCGAGAGGTGCACGAAGACGCGCACGAAAATGGTCCCCCAGAAAACGCCAAAGGATGTCGGATACTGTCCCAAAAGCAGCTCCGTAGCTGAAACCCCCAGTAGCAGGGTCACAGTCCGTCTCCAAAACTACAAATTTGTTCGCAGAAGAGCTGAGCTCAGCGGATTTCTCGTCGAACATCACCGCAGCCTGCAGGCGTGAGGCAGTGATGGCATGTCCACCGGGACTGAGGTGCACGCTGTCGAAGAAGAGCTGGCAGTGCCAGTAAGTAGGCAGAATAAGGCAGGGCAAAGCCATACAAAGAGGGGCAACTTACGTTCTCCTGCTGGTCTGCATACTGGTGAGCGAGATCGTCGGCTAGTGCCCTACGAACAGGTGTGTCAGTAGGCGCCATGTGAACAGCCAGCAGTGGCCAAGTGATTTTGCAGTGAATGCGGCCGCGGAAGCCTGAAAAGCGAGCCTAGGAGAAGATCAGGTACAGACAAACCAAGGTGATCGCAGAACAGACCTCGGTGACTGCCTGCATGTTTGTTGTTTCCACCTCCCGAATGCAATGGGGACATCGGAAGCACTCAGAGGTGGTGCCCAGGGGAGTTATGCACCTGGACGAGAACAGTGGAGTTCTCACACACGCCTTTGCGAGACATGCCTCGCACACAAGGAGGTCGGCAGCCCATCGACCACAGAAACTACAAAAATCTCGCAGGGGGGCACGAGGGGCTTCCCTAACTGGGGTCAAATAAATAAATGAGCATTGAAAAAAAGTATAAAAAACTGAGCAAAGCAGCATCAGACTGGTGGTGAAAAACCTGCCGAAAGAAGCCTGATCAACAGCGATCGCCGCAGGGTAGACACCGGGATCTTGAAGGCGGAATGAGGGAGCTGCATTGCTGAGGCCAGCTTGCATTGCCGACTTCAAAATAGCGCAGCGCTTGATGGGGGCTTGCTTGGGTGGCATTCAGCTGGGTTCAGGGTGGTGCTGGTAAGTCAAAAAAAATTTCACAAGTTCTCAGCCGAAACCAACCGACGTCACGTGGTACGGCGTGATTTCCCACACTTTCCGCTGATTTATCCAAGCGAACCTCGGTGTTTGACTTAGAAGGGCACTGGTACGTGAAGCCAGCAAGAGCCGTGAGATAGACCCGCGACCCTCATTTATTCGGTTGCCTCCTTGACAAAGGAGTCTTGGTACATGAGGGTGAAGCGAAGCGATTAAATGAATTACGAAAGAGCTGAGCGATGCGATCTGAGACCCCTGACTCGCAGGGCAGTAGGGTGAGATCGGGTAGCCGAAAGGATACTCTGGCGAGACGAAGAGTGAAAGGTCAGAGGAGGGTCAGCAAAGACAGCTACCCAGCGTACCTGGCGAGTCGCAGGCCCGGACACCCATATTGACCATCAAACATCGGCGCACCGTGACTGCAATGGCTTCCAATAGGACAGTACCAATGTCGCAGAAAGCATGGATGTTCGCGAAGCAGGGCTAACCCCGCGATGCGTTGGCGTTCAAAGCGAACGTCCCGGTCCCAGAGTCCAAGGAAGGCGAGGTGCGTGTCAAAGTATGCGCTGCACCCCTCAATCCTGTGTGTTTTCAAACCATGGCTTGCCTTCACCTCACTTACATGCGGCACATTTCGAATCAGTGGGGGGCGGAAATGGATGGGTACATTGTCCAATATGCTGTCAAAGCGACCACATCCATCAGAGCACGACCTTGCGGGTGTGGCTGCCGGAGCGAACGGCACGTCGTTTTCCGACGGCGATCAAGTCATTGGCTTTATTCCCGACCCTAAGTCCCGCTGCTCGCCTCCTCCGCCCTTTCCATCGCCGTTCACACCGATCCCTCTAGCACTGCAATTCCCGCCAAGGCGCGCTCGCCACTCTGCCCAAAAGCCGCGTAGCGCTCAAACCCACTGACCTCAGCTGGGAAGAATTGGCTACCTCCCTCTAGCCGCGCTGGTAGCGTTTCAACCACTCCACCTTGGGGGCTACGACCCCGCGCGTCCACCGGATACGCACACACACACGCAAACTACCCCAGAGCCGATCTTCATCAACGGGAGTTCGACTGCCGTTGGCACGTACGCCGTCCGACTCGCCAAAGCTCTCTCGCTCCGCGTGGTCGCCTCCGCGTCCGCGCGCGGCGCCTCTTCTATGCGTGGCACCGGGGGGGGGGGGGGGGGGGGCGGTGTGTGCGCCCCGCCTTTGTGGGGTCAACCGGTCGCCACCCCCCCACGGCCGAG